>JAKSZP010009387.1:0-148403 GCA_022478985.1 Massospora cicadina | reverse complement strand
ATCCTCTTCCACTTCTGGGAAGGGGTTAAATACAGCAATAGCTTTGCCCGTGCACAGGTCAGGCATTAAGCGAAATCAAGAAATTTGAGTTGTTGGATTTCTCCGTAGGCCACAAGACCTTTGCGGAGCTCCTCCTTGATTACCTTATGAGGAAGGTTGGTGGGGAGCGAGTCAAAGGAGATGAACAAAGTTTTCGCTTTGTTCCATCTGGTGCGCGCAGTGCGCACAATTTTTTGCCCTCAGGGAGGGCAATTTCCACACAGATTTTTGCTGCGGCATTGGCTTCATCAGCTTTTTCAAAACCAATATCGATCCAGCTGTGGCCCATGTTGTTGGTGGCTATGTACACCGCGTGAGGGAAAAGTGAGGGCTGTGCCTCACATGTTTTCTCCCACAGGGTCGGTGACTCATCCCCAAGGAAGATTCTGATCCCATGTTCCACCTTTGACAAAAGTTAATTGAATTGAATGTACATGTATTGCGCGTGCTTTACAGTAAATACCATAAACCCAGATGGTGTCTGAGTTTGCGATTTTTTTATGGCTTGGGTTCCTGGTCCCCCTCCAGGGCGTTTCTTGCCCTTAGTTGCACCATTGAGTGCACCGCTTGCCACAACGCTCGCCCATGTTGTATTATTTATGTTAAAAAAGTCGCCCATCTTTCCTGTGTGTGATTATCCAAATTTGCTGTTCAAATTGAATCGTAGTAACTAAAGTGATTGTTATGAGAAAGAAAAGCTGACCAGTGCTAAAGAAATTTCAGATGCAAAGTTGGTCTGGATTGCCCATTTATTTCAAATATCTTCTTGCAATTGCCCTAATGTGTTTCTTGAAAACCAAAGCTAGAATTATTATTAGGAATTAATTTCTATGCAAGCATTATGGAATTAACAATTTATCTGAATTCTAAAGGTCTATAATTGAGTTCTGGCACCTTTTATTTTCCAAAGTCCCGCTCCAAGAAAAACAAGCCCAAAAATGAATGTAACTTATGGAAGCTGACCAAGCTTCAAATCTGATAGAGCATCTTGTTGTAGGGCCATGTGAAAATGCCTCTCCCATCTGTGAGTTATTGATAAGAAATGAGTTTAACTGCTCCTTCCCAGGTAGTACTGGCTCAAGAGCAAGTTATTATGTACACAAAAGTCCAAGTACACATCTTACCAGGACATATACTGAAAATTTGTGAATTAGATAATCTTTCTATCAAGGAGATACTGCGCTGGCCAGGCATCTTGACCTGGCCTACTCAGTAACTATCTCAGTTCTGCTAGAGAGTCAGACTACTATCTCACGTGTCATAAGGAAAAAAGACCCTATAGCTTATGTTTGACTTCTGCCTGTTGAAAAGTTAAATAGTGAGCATAGAATTGGTACCCTGCGGGATTTCTGACCAGAAGACCTTCCCATCATAGCAATCATAAACAGAACTGTGGGCTGAACCTTACCAATGCTCAACAAAATAGTTGAGTAATTTTATCTGACTATTATGACACTTTTACTATTTGACCTTATGACTTTGAGAAAAGGAATGAAAGGACTCAATAAGTAGATACAGGAAAGGCATTACCACTATGGACTAAGCTCTATAAAAAATCTAAAATTAAAGTAGCACAAATTGCTAAAGATTGAAACAACTTATAGAAGCTAGCCTGTAGAAATATTAACAGATTTGTTGGGATTCAAACTAAGATTAAAGATTCAAGTACATCTGATGATGGGATCTAACCCGATCTTAAGATATAACTAAAATTACTTTAAGGATAATCCCCAATCGAGTTCAAGGCCTCCCAATATAAGGTTTCAACCCCAACTTATAAATTTTAATGTTGCTCAAAAGAAACCTTTCAATATTGAGAACAAACCCAATCTATGCGGCGATTAAATCCTGTTTGTCAGAAGTAACCAGAACGTCACAGAATCCCTTATTGCTAGTTAGTTTAAATTCCAGCTTGGAAACTCTTGAAGATTTGAGTCTGATAATATGTTCCTGATCTCCAATATAACTAGGTTTGGAGCGAAAATAAAGATTACATTTTTATTACCCAAATACTTTGTGTAAAACTAAATAAACTTAGCAAAAGAACACAAGGATATAGACTTTTCTTTCCATTTGATCTCAATTTTGAGCGAATTTGATTAGCAAATTTATTTAAAATGCCGCCTTCTGGACACATCTGTTTCCCATTTGTTGTCATCAGGTCCGCCGCCTGCTGCCCAATGTGGGGCAGCGGTGATCCACCCCCTAGAGTTTTCCGCCCTGTGGGGAAGTGCGTTTGGATGGGCTCAAATAGTTCACCCCACTCTTCTGCCCAATTTATCCCTCCATGGGACTTAGCGCTCCACCTTGCGCACATCAACCTGACCCACCCAAATCCTCTCGCCCTTCCTTGCTCCAACATAAGATTTTGTCTCTGTGTTGAATATAAGCGTTTATTCTCTATGTTGACAAAGCAATAGTCAAATTAGCCACCGCTGCCTTTGCACTGACTGCCTTTATTGATTATGCCCTTTTAAGGGAAAATTTGATATAAGGTTTTTGCAAAGGAGGACGTTGCAGCAGAAGCAAAGAATCCATAAATTAATAAGAACACCCCCATACCTATTACCCATACTTGTCTCCCTTCTACTACTCTGATTTTGTCATTTGCAACCCTCCCTTCCCATCTCCCACCCCAAATTTTTTAAGATGTGTTGATATTGGGTCTTTAGGCTTATGGCACTTAACCAAACCTCATCTTTTCAGTTCCCTCTGAGAAGAGTGCCTTGCAGCCCCTCGCGCCACTGCCACTATCATCCCCCACCACCCCACCTCGCCTTACAAATCCCATCATATGCTCGCATTGTTGCAGCATTAGAGTATTTCTTTTGGTTATGGGTCAACAAAAGTTGACAGATTTGTCCACTCTGTTTTCGAGTGGAGCATTCTAAACAGTCCTGCTTCATGCCATTCCTTTTGGTGCTATTTCTGAACTGTTGTCAGCGGCATCTAAATGAGTTTTTGTTGCCACCTCCCCCAATGCACTCAATTGCTGGGTTAGAATGAGAAATCTTCTCCCTTCAATTCCACCAGCCACATTCACCCACCTGCATTCCAACCCATCAGTATGAATCAGGCTTGAACCACTGTTTGTTACAAGCAACTTCACATTTTCCAACTACCACCCACCCCCATTCTGCCTCGCCTGAGCATGTTAACCAAAATCCTTGGGCCCTATTGGATGAGGTTGACTAATCAGGTGAAATTGACATTAATGAGGAGGACAAATCAGGTGAAAGCCTCACGGATGGCTATGACTTGACTGAGTTTCTAAATTCTGATTTCAACAATCCTCTCCCGCCCAGATGGTATGCCCATAAGCACAATGCCATCCCATTACAGAGTGACCACCAGCTTGCCTTAACAGTGGTGGACTCACCCCACCGTCCTTTCCTCCACAAAGCAGTGGCATAGTCTGTTTATAAATTCTCAAACGGGATACATATGCCTAACTTCCACCTAGATTTTCCTGATGCAACGCGGAAAGATTTCACCAAGCTGGCCTAAACTGCTGTCAACGCTGCCTCATATGTTTCTATCCTTGCAGTTTTTAACCCAAATACTAAAAGCACTAGAAATCTCTTGATAATTTTGCTCTACTCCAAGATGCTCGCCTTCAAGCTGAACATCACCTTGCAGAGTATTATGAAGCTTTCTTACAGGCTAATATTCTTTTCTATAGATACCTCTTTTTTTGCTGTCAACCCCCACCATTCTGATGCCTAACACCCTTAATTTCAGATTATATATGACACTTCATTATCACCACTTCTTATGTCACTTCTGAGACTGACAATGTGCCGCCTGCCCTCCCTCCCCCTCTGCCATGGTGGGCTAGCAGTCTTCTTCTCCCTTCCCAGTTTAAGGTATTTTTAGTAATATCAAACCTATTTGTTTTGGGTTTTTTACTTTGAATTGATAATGTCTGCCTCTGGTTGGCATGCCTTGAATAAAATCTAGAATATAAGGATATACCAATTAAGGATTGTTTTACTTAATTGAAGATTGAATATTCATTTCAATAAAAAGTTACTTTCCAATATCCTTACGCTTGGGACTTTAAAGCCTGACTTTATTTGGGGGAGTGAATCTATTTTCTTACATCCTATAAATGAGTGGTACTCCATGCCAGGTTGCCTTAAGTGCACAGAAAAATAAATTTATAATGGAAGAAACTTAGACTATATTACATTTGTTAACTTGAGGCTGAAACAATAAGTGCTTACCTCCAAACACTATCAAAATCGAGCTTTGGGGCATTATGACCAGTTACAAACAGAAGTAAAACAGATGACCCAGCTCTTCACCACCAAAACGGCATTTCAAGTCTCCCATGAGCATGTAGATTTAGTTATCAAAAATGTAAACAATCTAAGGAGTCGCGTGAATGCCCTCCATATTCAAGAATATTTGGCTAATACTGTTTCCTATTCATTGGAAGGGCCGCCTCCAATGTCAATCCATGTAATTCATCATTTAACCCCTCCAGTACCCCGTTCAAACCTTCCTTCAAGGACAAGTATGTCTCAGGGGAAGGGAACATCGTCAATTTTTTGTACTGCTATGAAAGTGCAATGGAAAAAGCTATCAACCTTCAGAAGCTACCTTACTTGAAAAACCGCCTTAGTCTCCTGGCTCAAGATATAATGTAGCCCCAGTTATTGACCTGTTACACTTGGAAAGAAGCTAAAACTGCCTAATTTGGGAGTTTGGGAGCGACTTAACACTAGCCAACTAGGAACAGGCATCTATAGGAATCAGACTTAATTGGGGAGAATTATTCTTGAATTCACCCTCATATTTTATCCCAAGCCCGGACTTTAGTTGCTGGAAAAAGGCTTACTATGGATGAAGCTATCTCCGCTTCTTTATAGGCAAAAAACCATCTGACTTCCAACTTTACCTTCTAGCTCTTAAACCTCACCTTTAATACATATTTCATATCAAGGAGGCCATTATGGAGATTCATGCCGACCTGAATAGACATCCCAGATTACCAGTCCTAACAATAATTTGCAATCTCAGATTTTAGTGGCAATGAATCCTGACTCTCCAACCTCTGACCTATATTGATCCTTTTGTAAAGAGATCACTTATACTGAAAATCTCTGCCATCATTTTTTTCGCCATAAGCAGCAAAAGATTGGTCATCATAGGGCAAGTTGTTCACTCTGATGACAATATTCAATTGCCTCAGTATCCTCATTCCAGGCCAAGTATCTCAGGTTGTTTTGTATTAGCTGCCCCTGCCAAAATTAACATGCCGCTCACATTTCAAGTCAATAGAAGCCTAAAGCTTTCTTATTTGTATATTGGTCAATTACCCAATAATGCATTTACAGTAAGCTCCTCTAGCGAGAGCCAAGCCTTAATTAACAAAACTTTCGAGAAAATTGATGATCCATGAGCATGGCCATAACAAATCCAAATCTCACCTCGGTACAATCCCCTACTGCTAAATTACTAGCTTTAATTCTCAATTCAGATCTTCTGTGGTATGAGTAGAGGTAGTCATTTACAAAGATTAAAGTCCTTTCTATAATTGATACCAGCTCACCAGTTAACACTATATCCTTGCAATTTATCCAAAAAATCAAAATGGCTCCAGATTTAATTTACAACGCTGAATATGAGGTATCTGGGAATTATAATACTAAAGAAATTGAGGCATATCTGCCTTACCCCTACAATTCAGAAGACTTTTGATTACTTATCCCGCCATCAAAATTAGAAAATAAAAGTTATAGATTGCTTATTGGAGTACAGTTGAAGCTTGAGTTCAACTGCACCATTAATCATAAGGAGAAATGTCTCTCTCTATTAGGATATTGGATACCTTTAATAGATGTTCTCCCAATAAAAAGATAAAGGGGCTCCAAAAAACAAACATGCTTTGTCAAATATATTTACTGCTATTTGCAAAATTGAGTACTTTAATTGTGGAGGGGGTTAAAACTAAGTTACCACCTGAGGCTGTGGATTCCAAGAATGCTATACCTCTATATCCTTTCAACCCATTATTATACCACCTAGATCACAAGTTATCATGGATTCAGGAATCAAGGTTCACATTCCGCTTGACCAAATCTTGGAGTTATATGGACACCCTAACCCTTCTATTAAAGAAGCTTTGACCTGTACTGGAATTTTAGACCACACCTATGGAGAATTTATCTCCATTTTGTTAGGTAATCTAACAAATCAGGCCCTCCAAGTCCCTCAACACACCCTTATTGTCTATGCGAAATTATCCTATTGACATATTTTGATGTAGATAAATTTAGTTTGTTGCAATATTTAAGTTTTATTACACCGCCCACAATAACTTTGGTTGAAAGTAAGATTGGAGACAACCTTACTCCCAATGAACGCCATAGCGTAGAAGACCTCATTGAAGATTATAATTATAATTTCTCTTCAGGACTAGGTGACTATGGGAAGATGTCAGGAGTTTCTCACCACGTCAAAATGAGTGTTTCTAAAATTGGTGGTATTCAAGAGATACACCAACGGATTTTGCATAGGGTTCAACCCAATGAGCAATTTAGGACCAACGATATGATGATTGTTGTCCTTAAACAACAGAATAAACTTTCAATGAAATATGGAGCACTCACTCCCACAACTCTATATTTAATATACCTAATAATGCAGATTCTTACTGTTTCCGCTTTTCCTAAACTACTAACAACCTCCTCTTCTTGATCATCTCATCTTGACTATATTGTAGCAACTTTGGATACTACCGTTTCTATGGCTTAGTAATTTAATTCGCCACATCTCATTGGTTACATTGATACTTTATTCTTTAATTTCCCAATCATCTAATCTGAGATGATTTCCCAACAACCCAATATCTCCTCATTTTGAGGCACTCAAATTTACCATTAACATATCAAATTTCTGCAGATTTCATCCGTTCTGCCATAACGACCTAGGGCTTATCATCCAGTTGTATCAGAATCACGACATTACCCCCTCCTTGACTAGACAATAAGGATCCTATTGCTTATATGCCCTGAGGAACTTCACATGCACTCAGTTGATAATCTGACTGCTAGAAGGGTCCTTGATAGTATATGCATCTATACCTGTCTTCTCAATTACTTTGAATGGCCCAATCCAAATACTAACCAGCTTGTGTTTCCAGCCAAACCCATGTTGATTATGGAATAGGACCATGTCTCCATCTTTGAACTGTGCTAGGCCACTACGCCATACCTGATCGGCAGCCTGGCTTTTGATTCTCTTGGCTAAGCTGAAAAAGTACGCTTCAGTTTGTAACTTAATCAGCGTATTTGTTAGGATGGTCAAATAGCGTTGTGGATCCATTCCACCAGTGTCCTCTACACAGGCATATAGGAGGGCGGGCAGAGTGGGGTGCCCTCTGTAAAGCAATTAGAATGGGCTTTTCCCCCATGGCTGAATGATAACTAATATTATAAGAAAAGATGGCGGTGTACAAAAGGGAGTTCCAATCTGAGGGTCAATCCACTACTAATTTATGGAGTATGTTCACTAAAGATCCATTGACTCGCTCCACCATTCCGTTAAATTTGGGGTAGTATGTGGTTGTCAAAACCCCTCAGATGGCCATTAGCTCATTAAGCTTTGGAAGAATATGAGAAGTGAAGCTAGTTCCATTGTCAGTAAGGATGAACTAGGGACAACCGTGTCGCTGAATTATACACTCCATAACAAACTTGGGAAACGTTAATGCCCCCAAATCACATATTGGTCGCGCCTCAAATCACCTGGTCAAGTGGTTGATTGCTACCAGGATGTATTTAGACCAGTTTGTCCCTGTTGGTAAGGGACTCACAACATCAATAAAAACGGTGTGCCAGGCAAAGTGCAGCTTCACTAGTTGGTATAAAGTCTTTTAGTGGAACAGCTTTTCCACTTGGCACTGGTGACAGGAGGAGATAGTATCAAGTACATCGAAGTTCATGCTTTCCCAGTAATACTGAGGCCGCAATAATTACATGGTTTTACATACTCCACCATGTCCAACCACTCAGTGTGCGCTCATAATAATAGATGGGTGGGCGGAAGGTCTTGGGATATTCATGGTAGTGTCCCCTATCCACCTATACAATTCCCCATTTTTCTGGAACGCATTGGCCCTTATTCCATCCATTACCTTAATGACTGGGGGCGGTTAATCATTGTATTTGCCACTAAGCATATTATAGAGCATAATATCACTCAGATCAGCCATAACTGCAATCATAGATAATCTTGATAAACAATTGCATTTTGGTGGTTTGATCCAGGTCAATGAAGAATTTCAAAATTGTATGCCTGCAATTTAAGATCCCATCGTGCCAGACGCCCTTCCAATTCTTTGAGATTTTGTAACCAGTGTATCAAGTCATGATCTGTTACAACTTTGAATTTCACCCCATGCATATACACCCAAAATTGCTAATAGGCGTTGATAACCACTAAGCACTCTCACTCAGTCACAGTATAATTGCGTTCATGGCTTTTCAAGCTACGACTGCAGTATGCTACGGGGTGCTCTTCTCCTTCCTTGTCTTTTTGGGATAGGACTTCCACTACAGCAGAAAGGGTGCATCCGTCTGGACAATGAACTCTTTTACAAAATTGGGATAGTGTAACACTGGCGCACTAGTTAACGCCATTCAAAGTATATCAAAAGCGCGTTGCTGACATTCCGTCCATTCAAACATAGTGTCCTTTTTTAAAACTCAAATATGGGACCCAATACAGCTGAAGTTAGGGATGAAGCGCCGGTAATAAATGACCATTCCCAAGAATACCTGTATATCCCACTTGCTGTTAGGAAGAGTCATTTTAAAATAGCTTCCACCTTAGCAAGTTGAGGTCTCAGCCCCATGGCATCAACCATGAACCCTAGGTACTCCAGCTGGTCCTTGAAGAAATGACATTTATGAGGTTTGATCTTAATGTTGGCCTCAGCAAGCTGGCGGAATAATGCTTCTAAATGGTCGAGGTGTTCAGAGAAGGTTAAGGAGAAAAATAAATGTCATCAAGGTATACAAGGACGTAAGACAGTTTTAGGTCCCCAATAATAGAGTCCATCACCCATTGAAACGTAGCTGGGGTATTACACAGCCCTTGCGGCATCCAAGTTGGTTGAAAAAACCTTTGGAGGTAATTAAGGCACATTTCTACTGTTCCGCCGCTGGCAACTCAATTTTCCAGTAGCCCAAGATAAGGTCCATAGCTGAGAAGAACCAAGCTGTCAGGCAGACAGCAAGTGGAAATTAGACTGGCCTGCCAGCCTGGATGCCAGAGCATCCAAGTGGCAAACCAGAATGCCAGGGGCGCTGCTGCTGGTATGACGGATATAGAACTTGAAGGGAGCTTAATTCTCAACAGATAAAAACGGAATTTTTGGGGAGGGTGTTTTATTGGAAAGTTTAAGGGAAGAGAATCGACCAACAATTTTCTCAGTGCAATGCGCCCAATTAAATAGTTGTCAATTTTGAGGGAAAATAAGCCGTGATCAGGTTCTGCAAGTTTGACCTAAATGGTGAACTATTCCGGAATGGGCAGGTTAGTTCCCTGGGGACTGACATTGCAAAATTTGGTGACGAGCTGAGTTTCAGTCAGTTCAACCTAAGTGGTGAACTATTTGTAAATGAGCGGTTTAGTTCCCTGGGGACTGACATCGCTAAGTTTGGTGGCAGGCCAAGTTGTGGTCAGTTCAACCTAAGAGGTGAACTATTTGGGAATAGGAGGGTTAGTTTCTTGGGGGCTGACATTGCAAAATTTGGTGACGAGCCAAGTTGCAGTCAGTGGTATTGCATCATGCGCAACGCCCAATTTTCTGGCAGGAAGCTGCCCATCAGGGGTGAGCCTGACAGATTTGGGAGGAGGGGAGATCTTTGATCATCGTGTAAACTGAATTGCAACCGTTGGGCGTTCTGGCCAATAGCGCAGCCTTCATACCTTTTCAACCATTTGAAATCTGAGTATCTGGCTGATTGCCACTCAAATTAGTTGTGATCAATTCCATTTCAGTGATCTTGATGCAGATTTTACTAATTCCTCAGACAGTTCTACTGAGGAGAGTACAAGTAGTGGAAGCGGGATCCAAAGCTGAAGGGCTATTATCCAGCGCTCATCTACCACGTGAGCGAGATTGCCCTGAGTAACGAGGGGTATGGCCATCTTCTTCAGTATTTTCTTGCTCAGGAACAGAAAGATGGCCCGATCAACGCCCAGAAAACATTCCTCAGGACTTACACAAGCTCCCCCTAGCTGATCCAAAGCATTGTCAATCTGCAGTAAGGGATAGGAGTCTTTTTTGGTGATGCTGTTGAGCTTTTGTTAGTCTATTACTATGTGGTTGGTGTCGTCCTTCTTTTTTACAATCAGATCAGGCGAAGCCCACAGATTCTTGGATGGTTCAAGCATCCCTTGCACTAATAGCTTGTCAATTACCTTGGTTACTACTTCTTCTGCCACCCTTGATCAGCGGATCAGCCTTGACCTGATGGGAGGATGATCTCCAGTATCCAGCCTATGAATCACCCCCGCGCACATCCTAAATTGTGGTCATTGACAGCAAAAATCCCTTTATATTTTTGAAATAAAGTAAATGCCTATCCTTCTGTGGTTCTGACAGCCCCAATAACTCGTCATGCGATGCAACTGCCATTACATTGAGCTGTGGTTTAAAAGGTAGACCAAAGTCCTCCAGCGACCCAAATTCATGAATCAAAAGAACCTCCTCAATGGGGATTAAGTGTAAGTATGCCACTATTTGGTGGCAGCGGATATGCAGTGGTACCATTTGTAGATTTGCACGTAAAACTTTGATCTCCCCTTGCCCTGGTAATATAATGCCTGGGGCCACGTGAGGTCCAAACCGTGATTGCTGATATGGCCCAATAAATTTCCCATAGAGTCTTTCTGGAATTTTAACCACCAACTCAGTGTTCAATATAACTTGATGCCCAGATGGAATAGATATAGGTCCGGCCGCTCTGAGCGGCAGCCCTTGATATTCATATATCTATTGAGGAAGGGCCCAGGTTTTGCCCTTTAACTGACGAAGCGCAATGGGATTGCTCCATTGCTATAAGCTATATTGATATTCCCCATATGTACCAGATCATTTTGGCACTCCGCTAGAGGTGAAGTGAATTTGATTCGCTGACCTAATATTTTCAAAAGTCTAATCCTTCATGTCAATGACAGCCCAATAGTGTCGCAAGAAAGCAGTTCTTATTAACAGATCGTAATTGCTATTTGGTACCACTATAGCTGGAGCTACCACAACAGTAGAACTAAACCGCAGTGGAAGCGCACTGTATGCTCCCTCAGAGACCGTATTTTCTGCTCCAACAGTGCCATATACTATCTGGTGTTCCACATCCAGTTTTGATGTTAATCTGGCCACCAATTTTGTGGAGACTATATTGATGGGGGCACCAGTATCTATGATGGCACAGACTTGGGTCTTAGCTACAACCAGGTCACAGTAAGTACATTCAAATTAAGACACACCTTGACTGTTTATAACATGAACATCTAAAGAATCCCTGTTTCCAAGGAAATACGCAATCCCCTTACCAATTCCGGGGTATTGTTTGATAATATTTTTAATGGAAGAGCGGTGCTTATTGCTTGCAAAAAAGGTGCATCTGAGGAGGTGTATAACTTTTCAGGGGTTACTTGGTTGAATATTTGTCAAGCATATGGCTCAACCTGCATCTGGGACCCCTTTTCCACCATAGCCGCTGACTGTACTTGTGTTAAAACATTCACCCCTCCAACCAGCTGCTGATATAAAGCTGACTCATTGTGCAAGGAAACTTCCGCTGAATATTCTAATTTGGGTTCAGGTGGGATGTTTGGGTTTGGTATAGCGGATATAGAGAGTCCTTTCTCTATCCCGCTCTGACTTTTCCCTGGTCATACTGTTCTAGCTGTACACAAGAGACCAGTTGATTAGGGCACCATCGTGCCAGATGTCCCTGTTGACTACATTTGAAACAGTTGACCCCATAGGGTACACGTCCCTGATTAATATGAAACAAGCCACGGTGAGAGTTGGGCTGGATTGGTCAGCATAAACAGGTTTAGAGCGATAGTTGGGCCTGGGACAATGAGCAGGTATGGGGTGGATGTTTAACCGCTGAGGGTAACTTGGTGGAATGTGAACTGGACTAGCAGAGTTCCCAAATTAAGATAATTGGGAAGTTTTAGCAGAAGGATTCTTCTCAGTATTAGGTGGAGGTAAGTTGACTGATATACAGTGCAAAAACTGAACAATTTTAAGCAAAGGTACATCTTCATCCAACAAAGGGTGGTTAGCTGAGAGGGTAAAACTGCTTTCACCCTAGTGCAGGTTTTAAGTTCGAAACCTGTACTCGCTATAAAATTTCTCAGTGTGGTATATTTGTCCCAAAGTTGACCCACCTCAAATAATTTTACATCTTCATCCAACAGTGGGGCCATAATGTTATATAACTCACGGTATGGATTTACAGCAGAAGTCATTGCAATATAAACTTCTGATTCAGATAAAATTCTGGCCCCAATTTGCACGTGAGCTTCCACCATAAATTGCTCAGCAAATGCAGTGAGGGTCTCATTCCACTGAAACCTGATGGTCAAAAATTCAGCCTTCTGATGTGACATCTTTGCAGTTCCGCTGAACAACCACAGCACCATCTCTTTAACTTCTTGGTATGTAATGGAGCTGCTGGAAAGGTAATAGATGACTTGATCAGCACTTCTGACGTCCAAGGAAGAAATCAACAATTTTCCTCTTCATCAATCCTAAACTCCTTCAGTTGTAATTTTAAATCGCTTAAAGAACCTATGAATATTCCTGTCAGAATTGCAGATGACCACATAGTCTAACCCTTTAACCAAATATGAGATTTGATGATTATGTTATAATTGTAGAGGGTCAGCAATAGTGGCCAACTGATGAGAATATTGTTGGGTGGAATCCCCAATGATATTAGAAGTTGCCAACTATGAATTATTGTTGAGCATCATCCCAATGATATTTGAGGCCACTGACATATCATAATTTTGTCAGGAATCATCCCTGATGACATTTGAGGCTGCTGATAGATGAATTTCGTTGGGCATCATCCCCAATGAAATTAAGCAATAATTTGATATTGGGATAATCCCCAATAGTCAAATTATAAGGAATTGTTCAGAACAGAATGGATTGGATTCATCAGAAAATACTAAAACGCTCAAACACCGGAGGAAAAGTGGAATCATCATTGGCTAAAACAATCAGTTTCATGTACCTAATACCAATTGTTTGGTCCGCCAAACACTCGAGGATTATGCTGCCTAGAAAACCCAAGGCAATGGTACCCAAGGAGATTCGGTGCCTTACACTAAGGGTCAAAACCAGTATAGGAGCACAAATAATCTCTTCAGACAGCTGAAAAGTTATGTGCCGATTCTAACTATAAAAACCCAAAAATTTTTATTTAACCGAGGTAAGCTGACCAGGGGATGGACATTGGGGACTAAAACTAAAATTTAATAAAAAATAACAATTCAAATGAAATGCCCAAAATGGACAGATCAATTGAATCATACCTAACAAAATATCCAACCAGGTGGGTAGCGAATACTGCTATCCCTCCATGGTGGATGGGGAGGGGGATTGGGGGGCTCATCTTTGGCCACATACATCTCATTCCAGAGTAGGGTGCATGTTAAGGCAGATAGTAAGGGTGTGGGGGCATCGGTGGCATGGAATTTGTCATCCTTGATGACTGAAACTTCCAAATAGTTGCCAGCCATCATTATACCAACGATGTATTTGCCCAAAGCGTCTTCAGCTTTGAGGTGGGCGTCTGGGAATTTAACGAATGTGGCAATGTTGGTTTGGATTATTTTTGCTTTCAGATTCCGTGCTATTGTTACCACGTTCTGGATAGCTTCAGTAGCGTTTTTGTGTAAAGTTTTCATGTTGATCTTACTTTGTGCAGTAAAATTTATGGGAATGACGGGAGGTGGAATTTCTCCTGCGAGTGCAGCCACAGATTTGGCGGCAGCTTTGCGAAGCAGATGGCAATCTGGTGTGGCAGCTACTTCTACTGCAAGCTGGTGGTTGCTGTAGAACGGTTTGGCGTTAGGTTGTGGGACATATTTTTGAGGTGGGAATTTTGCATCCCATTCTGCGTTACAGAGTCGCTCAAGTTGCAGTGTTGGTTCTTCATTGACGTTACCTGATTTGTTGATTTCATACAATAATTCCCATGGATTTTGGTTGAATTGGATTGGGGAATCAGTGTACGGTTGAGGTTTGTTTGATTTATTTGTGGATGCATGGGATCAAACTGGGATCCAAACTGATGTTTAGTTGGATGAATTATTTGTGGCATTGGGGCAGGGTGGGTGCTGATTGGTGGCTGTAGGTGCAGCTGCAGCATCAGGCATTGGAGGAGGGAAAGTAAGATAGTACCCCATGTCAGAGTTGGTGTGGGGTGGGCAGCAGATTGGTGGGTGTTGGGCAAACTTTTGGCATCAGTGGAAGTTTCTGAGTATGGGCATTTACATTTCAAGTGGTCTAACTTGAAGCAGGATGTACAAATTGTCCATTCGCCCTCGACGCAGGCCCAGAACGGATGGTCAGGGGCAGATGGGATGGTGGCATGAGGGGGAATTGCCAAAGAAATTTTTGTAAATTCAGGGCTGATCATGGCATATGCCAAGGCCCAGCGAGGCGTGTGGCCCCATTTGGGACCACAAATTGTAAGATGGGGTTGGAGCCATAGGCCGCCAAACCTTCCATCAGCTCCTGGTGGAGCACTTTGGGGGAGGTGGGTGGGCAAACCCAAGAACTGGACCACCAAGGTGGTGTCCGTTGGGAGCTGGGTCCAAGTTGTTGGGAGGGAAATTTTGTTGAGAATTAATGGCACCATTGCTGCTTGGCTGCATCAGCTTTACAGGGGAGGCCAAGATCAAAGTACCCCTTATAGGGGCGGAAGTCAATAAAACATGCTGGTGTCATCACCACCTGAGCCATTTTGATAATGGCTTGGTCGTCTTAGGGGAAGAATTTTCCATATTTGACCCTAAGGCCAAAACGCATGTTGCTCTGGGGGAGCACCAGGGGGTATCGGGGCACTGCTTGGGTTCAAGCAAGATGGGCATCGAGATCCTTGGGAGAAATGAATCATCCCAAGGGCTTGGATTGACTAGGCGATCCAGTCCAAGCGCGTTTTCCTGTCAGATGGAAAATAGAGGGAGAGTTTTGCCACTGCCCCACACTGGGACAGTTGGTGGGGGATCTGATGACATCAGAGCAAGACTTTGTTGTGCAATTAGATGTTTGCTTTTAATTTACTAAAATTAATTTGCTCAGAAAGTTATGCCGAGCATAGAGAGATAAAACCCCCAAATAATTCCCTAATAAAAGAAGATTCTACTTGATATTAGCTTAATTCTTTAACATTGGTTGTTTAACATTAATCTTAAGAGAAGAGTGCAAGGATCAGATATCCTTAGGATTAGCAATATCAAATCTCCGCCTGTATCTGCGAAAAGGGAATAGGGAAAGTGTTCCCTACCAGAATATTTTCAAGAAGAAGCACCAGTTTAGCGTTGGACTTTACTCTCAATGTGGCTTTTGGGCAACCAACCACAATAATAGTCTTCATACTATTATTGCCCCAGTCTATCAATCTCTTTCAAATAATCAACGCCAGGATCCAAAAATCTGTGCAGTTGAAATCCATGGCTAAAGGCGAGCTACAAAGCCCTAGATCTAACATTGGTCTCACTACAGGGCAGTTGAGTTGTCAAAAGCTAATTTAGAATAATGATGTCTTTTAAGGAAGAGCTTTGAAAGCTCTGGGTGGAACTACAGGCTATTAATGAATATGTGCTCAGCTCAGCTTCTCAGGCCGATGTTAGTACATTGGAGGAGCATATGATCAAGATGGAGGAAACGCTTGAGCAACTAGAAATAGTTAATAATGACTTATGCGGAAAAGTTACCTCTTTACAGCGGAAAAAGGGCGAACTCGTCGAGGAAATTTTATTTCAGAAAACCAAATGGGAAGTGGATCGAGAATGCATCTGACAGTTTCATGAAGAGATGGTGAAAATGTCTAAGTGTATCGAGGAGTTGGAGAAACACCAATGTGATTGTGAACAATTCAAGGCGAATAATGCCAAAGCAAAGGCATGTGAACTGCCAAGCAATAAAACCTCTCCACCTAAAACATGCTTAAACCATTCGCTGGCGTGTCAGAAATAACTCCCAAAGTCACCCCTATGGCTTCTCGAGTAGCTGGGTCAGGATCTCCTATTAGTGGAACAACTGAGGAATTTTGAAATATGCAAAATTGCCCACCTTTCACCGTGATAACGCCCCAGCATTCTTCCGCTTATTTGAGAAAACCATGTTTGGCTATGTGGACTGACAAAAAGCAGTAACCATAATGAACTGCCTTAGCACAGACTTCCAAAGTCTGGTGCTTCCTTACCTCAATGGGGACAACTGGTCGTATGTGGAAGCCAAAGCTGTCATTATGTTGGAATTCAGAAGCCCTACTTGGATGGCAAATTGTAAACAAGAGTTCATGGGTATTCAATTCCTCAAGATGAAACCCTGGCTTGTTTCGCCGACCGTTTTTACCAAGAAGCTCAGATCTTAGTAGGAGCAAATGTGTTAAGTGACTTTGATGCCCACATAGCCATGCAGTCAGCACTTCAGCCCTACTGAGACTTGCATTGGATTATGGTGGCAGCGCTAGTGACTGAAACAACAACCTCTCAGATGGTAGACCATCTGAAGATGCTTGGAGCCACATTTGATGCCCCTAATTGTACGTTTAAAGTAATTCAAATGAAGACCCAAAATATTTTCAAATTCACCAAGCCATCTAAAGAATCTGAGGGTTGAGTTGTATTGGGAAGTAAACTTGAAGTTCAAAAATGAACAGAAAAATTGACAAACTGCTGTTTCCAATGTTGGAATTTGGGCCATGTAATTGCCCAGTGTTGGGAATGAAAGCCAAAGGATCAGATAAATCTTGTTCAACCTCAAGAGACTTGTTCAGATTTGGGAAAAGGGCCAGCAGTCTAGATCAGGGACAATCTAGTACTGCTGGTAAACCTGTCCCGCCTGACATAATGTGAGAGGAGATCAATATCTCTGTTCTATTTGTGGATGATGACTCACTGGATCCACTCTGTCAGGGAATTAACCTGGATGTTAACGCTATAACTTGAGTCAAAGCAAAGAGGATCGATCCCAAAATTGTTAGCAAGGTTGCTCAGCCCTATGTACAACAACTAGCAGAGAAAGTTAGATCCGCCAAAAGCCCTGAAGACCTAGTCAAAATGAAGTTGGATGAGGCTAACGTTTCTCTACCTATCAGCGCAATCAAGGAGTCATTACCCAAATTATCTGCTCAGATAATCCACACACTTGATTTGGTGAATAAGGCCGCTATCCATTCAGTAAATACTTTATTACAGTACTTGGAGTGTACCTGTGTCAATATTCTAGTCAATATGATAAGAGTCCGAGCCATAATTGATAGTGGAGCGCCAATCAATATTATTTCCACCAAATTAGTAAATTTATGAAAATTTTACCAGATTTGGAGCACCAAAAAGAGTATGGAACAGTTGGACCAGACGTTACCATCTCATGTGGAGCCTACAGAGCGCTACCACTTCAGTTTGGATCGCTTATGGTGTCAGCTCCCGCTATAGTGCTGGCCAATCCAAACTATGACATACTTATTGGGACAGAGTTCTTGAGGAAGTATGGGGTGAAATGCGATTTTGAAGAAAACACCCTGACAATATTGGGGCAGACGTTGCCTTTGGTTTACCAGCGGAAAGGAGAAACTCCACTGACAAAGAAGAATAACTTTGTCAATTTAATTTATAGTGATGGTATTATACTCATTCACTATAAACTAGTGGACAGAAACAGAAACCAATGCTGACAGAAATTATGGAGAATTGGAGAATACTTATAAGGGCAAACGCAGCAAACACTATTCCGCTGGGGCTCAAGTATTAGTTAACACTGGGTTAACGGTGGAACTTCCCAAACAACTTTATGGAGAAATCATCAATCCTTGGAAAAAATCAAGGATCAAACCGTGGGTTGCGCCAGGGATCTTAATGCCAGGTCATGAAAAGATATGAGTATTAGTAGCCAATCTGGGAGAAAAGCTGATGGAAATTGCAAAAAATCAGACCATTGCATTTTTGCACTTGCTCCTGATGGCAGAACTATACACTTTTCATGAATTTGGATCGTTTTCTGAAATGGGATTGTTGGCAGGAGTTACCAAAAGTGTCAACATATTAGTGGATCATGAGCAGCTAGCCGATCTGACTACAAATCAGCAAGAGGACATACTCTGATTATTTGAAAAATATCAGACAATATTTGCTCAGAACGATCATGACTTAGGATGCACAAAAAATGTACTCCTCAAAGTTGATACAAGGGAATGTCTGCCAATATGAATGAGACCTGTTTGTAGGTCAAGAACAGCGGAAGCGGAGGTCAGCAATGAGATAAGTAAGTTGGTGGAACATGGGTTACTCATTCCATCATTGAGCCCATGGGCAAGTCCAATCCTGTTGGTAAAAAAGAAGGACGGATCAAATTGATTAGTGATCAACTATTGCTGACTAAACAAGATCACTAAAAAGACTCCTACCCACTGCCCCAAATCGACAATGTGCTTGATCACTTAGGGGAGGCGAAATACTTTTTGGCTATGGACCTGATTTTGGGCTATTGATAAAATGATTTGCCAAAAGAAGATCATGGAAAATGTGCAATAATTACCGCACAAGGATTGTACCAACTAACAGAATGCCCAAGGATTAAGCAATGCGCCAGTGACTTTTCAGCGAGCTATGGATTCAATACTTAGTGACCTGAAGCTATCCTGCGTGCTAGTCTACTTAGACGATATCAACATCTTCAGTAGGACCTTCTTCAATTATTTGGAGCATCTGGAGGAAGTTTTCAAGCGGTTGGCAGCTGTGAATCTAAAAATCAAGCCAAGAAAATGCCACTTTTATATAAAAGAACTCAAATACCTAGGGTTTGTTATAAACTCTAATGGATTACAACTGCAACCCATGAAAATAGAAGCTATCAAGTGGATGTCAATCCCAAAAAGTGTTCAGTATATTCAAGTATTCTTGAGAATGGACAGGTACTTTTGCCGATCCATCAAAGACTTTGCTGGAATTGCCAAACCTCTATTTCACCTACTCAAGGATCTGAAAAAAGGATTTGTGTGGAACAAATAGGCTCAGAAGTTGTTTGATAAGCTTCAAAAACATCTTAAGAGCAGCTCAGTGTTGAAATACCTGAATTTTAGTCAGGAATTCATCATCCAAGTAGATGCCTCATTAACAGTGATTGGAGCCATTCTAAGTCAATTAGATGACAACGCGTATGAACATCCAGTAGCCTACGTGAGTAGAAAACTATTGCCAGCGGAAAGAAACTATACCTTGATGGATTGAGAGTGTCTGGTGGTCATCCATGCCTGAAAACAATTCTGAGTCTATATACATGGAATGCACTTTAAAGTCATAACCAACCACTTATCCCTGCGCTGGCTTCAACACCTGAAGGAACCAGAAGGCCGGTTGACCTGAAGGGCTTTAAAGCTGCAAGCCTACATTTCAAAGTTATCCATCAGGATGGTGTGGTACATCAGAATGCTAACAGATTGTCTCATTTGCCAGTTGTTCATGTGATCTATCATCAGGCGGATGCACTATTCCAATGGATGATCAATGGAGATATCGGGGATGAGCCCCAAGAAATTTGGATTGCATTATGAAAAGCCATGGAAAATACCAAACTTAAGGATAATCATACAAAAAGAGTGAAGGAAAATGGGTCTTATTTCCTAAACCATTGGAACGAGCGGAAATCATTTGAGCTGCTCACAAAGTCATTGGCCATGGTGGCCTAAGGAAAACAGTGGATCATATTTGCCAGTATCACTACTGGGAATCAATCAATTATGATGTTGTGGATTACCTAGGCCTGCTGTGAGGAATGTCAGCAACACAAACCGCACAAGTGCATTGGCAGCATCAAAAAAGGGCTAAAACTAGGTTTGCCAAAATAGTCCCTATCAACGAGATGTTGAGACCCATCCTGGGGTTGGTACAGGTGGCAAGAGTGCCAGAGGAACCCATCCTGGGGTTTGTACAGGTGGCAAGAGTGCCAACAACCCATCCTGGGGTTCATACAGGTGGACCAATTGATCTCTCACAACTGATGTGAAGATGGGACTGGCGCGGCATGATGTCACAGGAACCACGCTTTAGAAGAGGTGGCAACGGGTAGAAATCAAGGATACAAAGTCATCAAACTGAGCATAGCATATGGGCGTTAAGTGCGGACAGGGCTGCACTACGCTGAGGACATAGAAATATGACAAGCCAATTATGAGCTCCAGCTGAGATGGCTTCTATTCCCAAGGGTTTTATCTTCCATTGGATTTCTGGTCAAGAAGGGGAATGTGTTGGAATTGCAGATGACCACATAGTCCAACCCTTTGACTGAATATGAGATTCAATGATTAAGTTATAATTGTAGAGGGTCAGAAATAGTGGCTGGATGATAAGAATATTGTTGGGTGGAATCCCCAATGATATTAGAAGTCACTGACTATGAATTATTGTTGGGCATCATTCCCAATGAAATTTGAGGCCGCCAAAAGATGATAATTTCATCGGGAATCATCCCCAATGACATTTTGGGCTGCTAATAGATGAATTTCGTTGGGCATCATCCCCAATGAAATTAAGCAATAATTTAATTTCTGGATAATCCCCAATAGTCAAGTTATAAGAAACGTTCAGAATGGAATGGATTGAAGTCATCAGAAAATACCAAAACGTTTGAATGCCAGAGGAAAAGTGGAATTATCATCGGCCAAAATAATTAGTTTTGTGTATTTAATACCAATTATTTGGTCCACCGAATGCTTGAGGATTACGCTGCCTAGAAAACCCAAGGCAATGGTACCCAAGGAGATTCGGTGCCTAACACTAAGGGTCAAAACCAGTATAGGAGCACAAATATTCTCTTCAGACAGCTAAAAGTTGTGTGCCGATTCTAACTATAAAAACCTCAAGTAATTCCCTAATAAAAGAAGATTTAACTTGATATTAGCTTAGTTGTTTAACATTGGTTGTTTAACATTACTCTTAAGAGAAGAGTGCAAGGATCAGTTATTCTTAGGATTAGCAATATCAAAATCTCCCCCTGGCTCTGTGAAAAGGGAATAGGGAAAGTGTTCCCTACCAGAATATCTTCGAGAAGAAGCACCAGTTTAGCGTTGGACTTTACTCTCAACGTGGCTTTTGGGCAGCCAACCAAAATAATAGTCTTCATACTATTATTGCCCCAGTCTATCGATCTCTTTCAAAATAATTAACGCCAGAATCCATGAATCTGTGCAGTTGAAATCCAGGGCTAAAGGCGAGCTACAAAGCCCAAGGTTTTAACAATACCTTCATGATTGAATGGGGGCAGCTTATTGCAGCAAACCTCCTGGAGCAGCTCATCTTCTTTTTAAGCACAGTGTCCAAAGACAGTTTCAGCTCCACATAGGCAATGGACCCAGAGTGTTGAGTAGAGATTATATTAAAACAACATGAATGCAACATAGCAGGCAACTGAGTTTTTATCATTTTGTTTTAATTGATCAATGGGCCCCCTGTAGTGAGCACCACTGTTATAGGATTGGAGGTATTCAAGAGATACGCCGACAGATTTTGCACAGGGTTCAACCCACACGAGCAATTTAGGACCAACCATATGATGATTGATGTTCTCAAAGCAACAAAATAAAATTTCAAAGAACTATGGAGCACTTGCTCCCACAACTCTCTTTATTTAATATACTTAATAAGGCAGATTCTTTCTGTTTCTACTTTTCCTAAACTACTAACAACCTCCTCCTCTTGATTATCTCATTTCACCTATATTGTAGCAACTTTGGATAAAGCCCCCGCTTCTATGGCTTAGTAATTTAATTTGCCACATCTAATTGATTCTTTCAATTATTTATTTGTTAATTTCCCAATCTCCTTATCTGAGATGATTTCCCAACAACCCAATATTGCCTCATTTTGAGGCACTCAAACTTACCATTACTTATATCAAATCTCTTCAGATTTCATCCATTCCACCATAACGACCTAGGGCTTATCATCCAGTCATACCAAAATCAAGACACTGAGGATAACCCTCCATTTAAATCTTCAATCTTGCAAAAAATCTAAATCAAGGTAGCCAAAGTAGCTCTAGAGCTATTGTAACTGATACCTGGTCTATTTGTGCCATCTAAAAGCCCAGGGGCTTCTCCGCTTCAAAAAATTTGTAAAAAGGATGGTGGACACCTAGTTGTTATTGCTTATCACCAACTAAATTTCATTACACAAAAAAGTTATCCTTTACCTTGTATAGACAATTCTTTACACATAACGTTAGGATCCCATTACTTTCACAGCAATGGATCTCTTCAGTGGATATTAGGAAATCAATCTATCCCATGAAGAAAAAGATAAAAAAGAGCTCTAGTTTCAAGCGAGGGATTATTTGAGCCTACTCAAATTCCATAAGGGTTATGCACCGCCCCTGCAACCTTCCAAAGAGCTATGGATGAGTTGGTAGGAGATTTAAACGCTCTTTTGCATTTGTTTATCCTGACAACGTCGCCGTTTTTATGAACTTTTACTGATCACTTGGCTTATCTAAAAGAGATCTTCCAGCAATAATGGCAAGCTTCCCTAAAGCTGAAGCTGTATTCATGCTCCTTTTATCAAAACAATTTAGAATTTTTGGGCTATAAGGTAAGTAATGCCTTAATATACCTGATGAATGACAAAGTTATGCCATTTCTAAGATGTTCCCCTTTAAATCATTACATAACGTACAGGCTTTAAGGATAGTAGGATATTATCGCCAGATATCCCACATTTTGCTGATACCTATGGGCCTTTAATATACTTGTTGAGGAAAGGAATAACCTTCCAATGGAAAGAGGGGCAACAACAAGCTTTCTGGCCTAATACGTGTAGCTCTCCCCCACTCTCCAGTTCTTGTGCATCCTGACTTTGAAAAACTATCTTTATTTTTTACTGATGCTGTAATACATCTATAGGAGCTATGTTGTTCCAGCATGACGAAGAATTATGGATCATCCCACTAATTACTATAGCAAAACTCTGTCAAAAGCTGAATGCACCTATATCATCACAGAACAGGAATTTATGGTGGTTTTACTGACCATTAAACACATCCAACTTAATACGTGGGAATCATTTCACCATAATTACCAACAATGCTATATTGCAATGGCTGCAACAAAATTAAGGATCCTTGAAAGGAGACTTGCTTGATAAGAGTTATAACTCAAAAACTAAGATTTTTCCATTATTTATCATCTAGGGCCATACATCAAAATGCAGATAGTCTATCCAGGATATTCATATTAACTTTAACCAAACCTGAGGAAGATTAGTATATGATCAATAAACCAACTACATTTATGGAAAATGAGTCCTGACTATTCAAAAAAAAATTAACAAAAAGGTCGAAAAATATCCAGGAAAAAATGGTAACCTATACAAAAATTATGTCACAAAAATGGCTATTCCACATTTGACCTTCAGCCCACACAAATAATATACAAGAGGGACATCTGCAAGTCATCCATGTAGGAATTTGGAAACCTCACCAGTGGCTTAAGACTTAATGATACTAGGAATTGATGATTGTCATGATTAAAGATGTATTAGAGTCCTGTATGGCATGTAAAAATCAAGCTGGACCTAATTCCCTATCACAACATCTAATGATTACACCCTGTGAACTCTTCCATACTATAAGTATTGACGTTGTGGGTACACTCCCTTAAGCATCCAATGGCCATTGATTTCTCATTATGGCTATTGACCAGTTAAACAAGTGGATGAAGCTATATCCCTACCCTCTGCTTGGGCAAAATCTACCGCTACATCTTTATACAATAAGACTATCACTCAGTATAGGTGCCCTAACATAGTTCATTCTGAAAATGGTCAAAATTTTTTATCATTGCTGGTGAACGAGTTAACTGAACTAATGGGATCCACTCAGGTAATTTCCACAACTTATTATTCTTCAACCAATGTAATGGTGAGCATGTATACTGTACATAAAATTTAAACCTCCATAAAATGGCCACTACCAATCATCTTCATTGGCCTCAAAATTTGCTAGTGCATACTTGCCTGTTAACTAGCTATCATTAAATCATTGTGATGTCTCCCTTCCAAGCTTTGTAATGAAGGAATCCTTAGCTGCCCACTAGAGTGCAGGACATTTTAATAAATCTTTCCCAAAACTCCTGAGGTCACATTGAGAAGTATTGCTAATGAGTTTGTATGAATTTAGGCCCTGGCTTCCAAAAGTTTGTCTGCACCATTACCAGATATTCTAATCAGTTTAGCAATAAGCATGTTCCTTTTCATAACATCCAGCCAGGGGATTTAGTTTTTTTTCTATTATCTTCGACCTGGAGGTCACAATAACAGATTGGGTACCAATTGGTCAGGAACCTACATAGTTATATATAAACGCATAATGAACACTCTTATGTGGATATCGTTTAGAGAACTGTGAAAAAGAGTACAAAGTGAATTTCTTCGGCCTTTCACCCCCTACGCCAAGATCTAGAGGAGGCGCTGTCAGGATTATACCTAAATTAAAGTTTTAAAACATATGACAATGGAATCTGAACCCAATCCAAAGATATAGTAATATTACTGTTTGGAATAATACCAAATTATATTCAAAGCCTCCCAATATCAGGTTTTAATCCAAACTTATGTATCAAATGTTGATTGGCAGAAACCTTCTGTTATCTGAGGTACAAATTTAAACTATATGGTGATCAAATCCTGTTCATCAAAAGTAACCAGAACGTTTGAAGAATCCCCAATTGCTAGTTAGTTTAGATTTCAGCGTGGAAACTCTTTATGATTTGATCCTGAGAACAAATTCCTGATCTCTGATATAACTAGGTTTAGAACGAAAATAAAGTTTTTATATCACCAATTTACTTTATGTACCTTTAAATAAACCTAGAGAAAAAATGCATGGATAAGCCAAATAAAGATTGTTTTCCCTTATTAAAGACCTTAAAAATTATTTAAGTAAAAAAATCTATTTCCAATATCCTTACGCCTGGGACTTTATGCTGCCTGACTTTCTTTAGTCGAGTGTATCTATTTCCCTACGTCTTGACAGAGCCCTTGGACCTCTCCTGTACCCCTGGTGGGGAAGAAGGGTGGGGCCCGTTGCTTGGTGATGGATTATCATAAATTAAACTCAATCACATGAAGGGACAGCTACCCCTTGCCTAATATCAATAATTACCTTAGGATGCTATCTGGCTTGCAGCTCTTTTCAGCAATGAATTTAGCCAGTGGGTACTGGCAAATAGACCTACTCATGGAAGACTGATATAAGTGCGCTCTTATTGAGAAGGAAGGATTGTTCAAGCTTACTCAAATACCGTGGGGCTATGTAACTCCCCTTTACTTTCCAGCGATCCATGGATGGCATTCTGTGGGGTCTAAAATTATTCCATTTCATGGTATACTTAGACAATATCAACGTTTTCTCCCAAACCTTTAGCTCTCATCTCAACCATCTGCAACAAGCCTTTAAGAATATAATTTCAGCCTTCTAAAAGTGAAGCTTTTTGAGTGCACCTTTTTTTAATGAGAGTTGGAATTTTAGGTCATAAATTAACAAAAAATAGAATATAACCTTTACCAAATAAGGTCATCGCCATACATAAGATGTACCCACAAAGAAGTTTAATGGACATCTAGGTTTTATTAGGGGATGGTAGGGTAATACTGACAATCTATTCTCATTACGCTGAAATTGCTGAAACCTTGTTCATTTATTACAAAATAATGTGTCCTTCCACTGGGAATAGTTACAACAGAAATTCTTTGAGGCGTTAAGAAAGGAAATAACTAAGATGAACAAGTTGATGTACCCCAAATTCAATAATCCTTTTTTGTTATTCACTGATGCCAGTGGTGTTGCTGTTGGTGCCTCTTTGTAGTAACATGATTACAACCAAGTGAACAAGCCCATTGCATACTTTAGCAGGACTTTTTCCATAGCGAAATGAAATTATAACATCAATGAACGTGAGTGTTTAGACAAAATCCTCTTCATTATAAATTTTTATACTTTCCTTTATGGAATGCCTTGCTTGGTAATAACTGATCACGCCGCCCTCTACTGGTTGCAATAGTTGCGTGATCTGATGGTCGCTTGGCCCAATGGGCTCTAAGATACAAATTAAACTTTCTAATTATTCATTAACCACGCATTACATCATAATTCTGAAAGCCTATCCCAATTGTCAATCCTAAACTTTATATTTTCTGAAAAGAAACGTTTTTATGATATCCTCTGTTAATATGGCTTGTGGCTCTAGAAACCCTGGAAATAAAGAATGAATTCAGTCAGAGAAACTTATACATAACTATCTGATATAAGGTGTATAAATTAGTGATGAAGAAATGGCTTTCTTTTTTTGTCCCTGTTATCAGATTGAGGTTATTATGAAGTTCATAATATCATTAGTATCAGAGTGGTATGGAAGACCCACCAATGGCTGAAGTCTTTATATTTCTAGGATGGAATGTTTGACTCACTTCAAGATGCTTTAGATGTCTATATTACTAGACAACTTGACAAACAAAACATGAGACTTCAGCACCAGTTAGTTGTTCATCCCCTTTCCAAATGGTAAGCATCGATGATATAGTTCCATTGCTACAAGACTCCATAGCCATTGATATATTATCAGCTGTGGATCACTTCACTAAATTGATTGAAGCTTTGTCTGTCCCTATGGCCACTGCCCGGGAAACTGCCATATTCTTAAATTGGTATTTCTTCATTCAGCATGGTAGCTCAATGGTGCTCTTATCTGATAATGGCCTTAATTTTGCTTCAGAGGCGGTTTGAGAATTAACTACTCTATTCTACAATTACCAAACTTTTTGGCATCCTACAACCATTCCACAAATGGAGCTGTAGAGAGGGTTAGTGGTATTTTTCCCATTATTAGAAGTTAGCTTCTACTTAAATAATGAGATAAACCATTTGCTATTAAGTGCTTTGCTTGCCTATTAGGTTAGCTACCATCAGGTAATAGAACGACCCCTTTAAAGGCACTTTAACATAAAGAACCCTCCTTATTAATTAGCTTACAACACATAATCTCTTCAGCGCCTTTCAATACCTCTGAGAACACCCTAAGAGCTCTAAAAGATGAAAATATATAATTGCAATCTTTAGCCATAAATGACTTAGTACATATTAAAACCAAGGAGACTGGACAAAGCAACTTATTATGACCTTCCGCCAGTTTATCAAAATAAAACTTAGTGATGTTTTACCACATCACCCCAGAGAAGAACTAAGAAGTTTGTACCTACTGGCCTGGGCCTTATATGGTCCTACATAAATATGGGTCTGAATACTCCATTGTTGGTGTTGAGAAGGAAATGGTTGTCAACTGGGTACATAGGCGATTCCTCAGAGTTTTTGTACCCATCTTACAGGATCTTGAGGGACATTGTCAATATGTGAACCTTAGATAAAAATGAACTTAATACAGATAAAGCTGATCCTCGGTTCTCTACCAATTATATACCCAATTGTAAATTGCTGAAGATGCCATCCCCTACTATAAAAGACAAAGATGAGAGAAACCAGAAAATCTAAACCAAGGCATCAAAGAATGCCATGGAGGTTCCAAAAGACTACAATGGAACATAGATAAATCGTCTTATCCTCCTTCACTCCATGAAGTCTAATGATCCTGATTATTAGCCTCAAAGGAAAATCCCAGACGTGACAGTCCCCAGTCCCCTATAAATACCAAGAGCTTTAAATAAAGATTAAATCGTTTTTGCTTATATATTATAAATAGGTTCCTAGTTTAAAACATTTACGTAGGTTATCCAGAAAGCCTTGTTTATCCCAAAAGTTCTAGCCTCTTGCTGTTATTTTATTGAAAACAAAACCAAGTCCAACTCTGAGGAGCTTTGAAGCCTGTATCTTCTATCAGCCCGTCTATCAACAATGCTGACAGTGACATAACTTGAACTACCTAAAAGTAACTCTTACTCTTACCCTTGAGTGTTATGTAATGGTTTTATAGCACTGATTGTAATTATTTTAGGTTTAATTATTAAGTATGATCTATGTATAATCATAATGATCAATAGTTATCTTATGTAGGAGGACAATGGTAGCAACTCTACAAAAAAGAAAAGAAAAGAAAGACAAACTCTACAAAGGAGCCCTGGATCCCCTAGGACACTTAATAAACTGAAACTGTCCCTATAATTAGGGGTAGGAGTGGTAGAAATTCTGGTAATGTTTGAGAGGCTTGATATAATGTCTAGATAGTACAGGAGTTGAAGTAAGGGTAAAGCTCCAGGAAAAAGGTAGCCCTTCATAATTGGATCTGACAGCGCCATTTAAGAGGCACAAACCCAAAGAAAGAATATTGAAGATTGCGAGTGAGATGACATAAAATTTGAGCCAATGCTACTTCCTTGGTTGAAGACACCTTGTTGGTATTTTTCAGGATAACAGTGTGTATTGACACAATGCTCTGACTGCTATTCGTTGTTAATTTTAACAAGTAACAATAATTCCAATATGTCCCTAATTAGCATGCTATTATAATTAGCAATGCTGCTGAATTTATTTAGTTAATTTTGATGATTTTAGACTTCCAAATGGGAAGTTCCAACTTATCTATAATTGATTAGTAAATTTTATATTTCAATGAGGCTAAGACTATCAAAAATTATTGGAATTAATCACTAATAACAATACTAATGTGACCAAAACTTGCAGTGCAATCACCTTAACCTTTTTGACATGCTTTGTAAAGTTCCATATTTAATATATTTGATCAATTGGTGGGTTTGATTCTCACTCTTCACACATCAATCAAGGTGCCAGCCGAAGGAAGCTATTGGCGATTAGTATGTATAATAACACAAAAACCTTACCCATGATGTAACCAGAAAAATCTATGTCCCAATCCAAAGGTGAAAAAAATTTCTATGACAGAGTTGACCCTGCTCAGGTTTCATGTCGATACTTTCTTTCTCCATCTTGGTAATGTCCGTCCCCTGGTTGGCTTGCCTCAAATAAATAAATATTTGATCAATTGATTATGGCTATGTCAATGATTACATCTAATATTATCACTTTCTGGCAACCTATGTCAATGACGTTAGTAATTCATTATTTAATAAAATATTGCCTTACACTTGAATTACATTTTTCCTTACTCCTTAGTCCAATTGTATCCTAAAGTAAGGTTGAAATTTAAGAAGCTTAACTTCTGGTAGAGGATAATAATGTGATAATTAGATCAGTGGGAATTTGGTTACAACTCATCACACATAAATACCTCAAAAATAACATATTTAAGTTACTGGTTTAGATATCTTTTTGTCTGATAGCTTTTGTTATTTTAGGTATATTGTTTTACTATTCAGATTATTAGGTGAAGTTTGCTAAATTTTAATTCTAAATTAAGCCGTCAAAGTTATACTGAGCATATTTTTAGGATCATATTAGATTCTATGTCCTCATACATAAAGGCAACTTAAGCCAACCCACCATTACCCTGTGCAAGTAGCCCATTTGGTTACATTATCTGCTGAAATTTTTGCCCCCCTTACCCAGCTCCATCAATTATGATTTATCTGCTTGTACACTAGGGGATTCATCACACTAATTGATGATGGCTTATCAATTGTATATATAATATCTATTGTTTGTGAGGCTATTCTTTGCATATCTATTGATCTTCTGGATTACAATCCGCTGAATTGATGAGCGCTAGACCAGGATGATCCCCAACGATAAACAAGTAGTTGAGGAATTGATTTTATTATTGATTGCTTAATTAACTTATACGAGTTAATAGGTTTAGTTGCTGATTAACTAATGGGTTTATGAATTTCTGAAGAGAAAATGTTGCCTGTGGTACAGAAACTACTAAGTTAACCTTTTCTGATAGCAACCTGCTGTTTACAGGTAAGTGTACCATTACCTAAGCAGGTCGTTACCAGGTGAGGGTAACTTTATTGGGAGTTAAGTGAAGGTATTGAGACACGTTCTTTGATTCAACTCAGAAGAGGCTGTGGTCAAGTAGGAGAGAAACCCCAATTGATCTGATGAGGAAGATCATCATTTTTCATGACCCTAGAGGGTTAATTTATTAGTGTTAGACGCCGTTCCCAATTGTGGCGCCAACTGAAGAGTTGATCGCTGAATTCCCCATAAATCCCCTTGGGTTTTTATAGTAAAGCAGATAGGAAAATATTATAAACTTTTCTTAATTAGACTGTTTTTTAGTACTAGATGGTCTTAATTAGACTGTTTTTGCTCTTGTGATATATTTTGCTGGAAGGGCAGGAAGATCCTTTGTCTACATCATTGCTAACTCTGCAGACTCTGCGTGATGAGAAGGAAGAAGAATCTCTGAAACTTATCTTAGGTTAAGTTCTACCAGACGAAATAGGGAAGAAGCCCCTATAATTTCAGACTGATTCAATATTAAGATAAGCACCATGTTGGCGTTAGACCTAACAACTATATTGACTATCAGAAGCTCATTTAGAGTATCAGTCTTCATACTACTAGAGCCCATTATACCTAATATCAACAAGTTGAACAACGCACATACAAGGAACCTGTGCATTTGAACAAGGGAGCTAAAGCGAGCTACTATTTAAAAGAGGAAACAAATCCCAAACTAATTAATTGGTGCTCAAATGAGCTAACAAAAGCTCCGAGTATAACAATAGGGCTCACTACAGGGGGCAATTGAGTTTCAGCTGAATTTAGTAATAAGATTGTATCAAACATGTCATATAAGAACAAACTCGCAAGCCTTGGATAGAAAATAGAGATTATCAACATCATGTTTAACTTGGCATCACAGGTAATTTCATTACATTTGAAGAATGTGTGATGAAATCCAAGTAAGAGGTCAAACAAGTGGATAAAATCAACAATGACCTCTGTGGAAAAGTCAGCTCCTTGAAGTGCAAAGGAGGGTGAACTATTCAAAAAAATACTGTTTCAGAAATCAAGTGAGAGGAAGATTGAGAGTGCATATGCCAGGTTATTTAGGGATTAGAGCAATTATCAAAACGCATAGAAGGACCGTAGAACCATTAATGTGATTGTGAATAAAATGGAGGCGAAAGAAGTCAATAACAGCCTAAAATTAAGTTTGAAAATTTCATCACAAGAAATATGCCTGGGTTTTTTGGAGCAATTTTAGAGTATCACCCCAAAGTTACCCCATGGACAATAGAGTCGTTGTGCAGGATTCACCTGCTAGTGGAGCCACGGATGAATTTCAAAGCACACCAAAACTACCCACGCTCCATTAGGGTAATGCCCCTGCATTTTTCCAATTATTTGAGATGATGATGTTCAGCTTTAGTGAATGACAAAATGCAGTGATCATCATCAATTGCTTGAATACCAATTGTCAAAATCTGGTATTACCCCATCTAAATGGGGACAATTGGTCTTATCAGGAGGCAAAGGAAGCTATTATGATAAATCTAGTAGCTTTATATGGATGTTTAACCACAATCAGAAATTTATGGAATCAAAGATTATGAAAAGATAATATCCTGATAGCTTTTGTGGACCAATCATATCAGGAACCACAGATCCTGGATGGTGCGAAAGTCCCAATGGATTTGGACGCCCAAACCATGGAGCAAGTGGCGTTACAGCCTTATTGTAATTTTCACCAAACAATGGCTTCAGCGATATTGACACAAATGTCCACATATTAAATGGTGGATCAGTTAATGATGTTGGGAGCCACTTTTAAAACCCCAAACTGAGCATTCAAAGTAATCCAGAATTGAGCTCAAAATACTGTAAAATTTACCGAGATAAATAAGGAGCAATCAGATTGTGTTGTGTCAGTGAACAAGCCTGAATTACATAAACGAGTGGACAAGACGCAGATCTGCTGTCACCAGTGTGGTAAATCTGGACACATAGCTATCTAATAATCGAGCTTGAAGCCTATGGAGCAGGTCCTCTTAGTCTGGGCAAAGGAGAAGGAAATCAGTCAGGAGTCAGGAAAAGGTCCCTTGACCTAGAGAAGGAACAATCTGGCACCGCGTTTAAACCTGTTACTCCTGATATTGTGAACAACGATATAGACATTACTGAACTATTTGTAGATAATAGAACAACTGACCCATTATATCAGGTTGTAAATATGGACGTGAACGCCATTACTCGAGCCAAAATGAAGTAAGTTGCCCTAAAATATAAAGGAAGTGGCTTGACTTTATGCTCATCAACTAGTGGACAAGATTAGATTCTCCAAGAACCTAGATGATTTACTCAGGAAGAATTGAGACGAGGCAAAAATATCCAATCCTATTAGTGTCATAAAGGTATAATTCCCTGATCTATCCGCACAACTAATGCATTTTCTTGTTTCAGCAAATAAAGCCGCCATTCACTCAATATATACCTTTTTACTTTATTCTGAGTGTACCTATGCAGATATCATAGTTGGCCAAGTGAGAGTGAGGGCGATCATCAACAGTGGAGTGCCTATTGAATTGTTTTGACCAAATAAGTGAAATGAATGAAGATTCCACTGGATCTATAACACTAGAAGGAATATGGAATGGCTGAACAAGATATAACAATATATTGTGAAGTCTACATTGCACTTTCACTCAGGCAAGTTCAGTTCAAATGTGGTATCAGCTCCCTCCATTGTGTTGGCTAACCAGAATCAAGATATACTCATCTGGACAGAGTAACTGAATTACTATGGATGAAACGTATCTTTTTAAGAAAATACTCTGACAATTCTGGGGTAGACCTTTCTCTTAGTAAATCAGCGGAAAGGAGAACTGCCACTGATTAGGAAGAAAAATACTGTAAACTTGAATCATAATGACGGCATCATTTTCAATCCAGTATAAGAAGGTGGGCAAACATAGAGAGAAATGCCGAAGGAGATCCTAGAAGATTGTGAGTTACCCTAAGAACGAAACCAATGAATACTATACTGTCTGGGATGCATATAATCATTAATACAGGGTTAACATTAGAAATAATGGATCAAATATAAGGAGAATTCATCAACCCATGGATGAAATCAATATTTGAGCCATGTGTAGTGCCAGGGGTAATTATGCCTGGACACAAAGAAAGAAATGTGCTTCTGGATAATCTGAAAAAGAAACTGATGAAATTGAAAAATCAAGTCATTGCATTTCTACATCTAATCTCGTTGGCAGGGATCAGCAAATTCCAAGTTTTCAGAACTTTAGATGAAAATGGGATTGCTGGCGGAAACTTCCAAAAGTGTCGACGTGTTAGTAGATCAAGAGCAGCTGACTAATTTATCCAAAAAGCAGCAAGAATATATACTTAATTTTTGAGAATTATTGGGAGATATTCACTAAAGATAACAATGACTTAATATGCGTGAAGAACATGATACACAAGATTGATACTGGGAATACCTGCCAATAAGGATGAGACCTGTCCAAAGTCTAAAGTTACTGAAGCTGTGGTAGGCAAAGAAATCAGCAATCTAGTTGAGAATATGCTCCTCATTCCGTTGTCAAATCCATGGACAAGTCTGATCCTCATAGTAAAAAAGAAGGAGGATCAAATATAGTAGTGATCAAGTATTATTGCTGATTATGCAAAATCACTAAGAAGAATTCTTATCCATGACTGAAGATTGAAAATGCGCTTAATCGCCTAGGGAACACCAAATGCTTTTTGGTGATGGACTTAATTTCAGTTATTGGCGAATTGATATGATAAAGGAGGACCAAGGAAAATTTGCAATAATTACCATACAGGGAATTTATCATCCGACTTTAATGCCCCAGGATTGTGTAAAATGCTGGCCACAGTACAGAGAGTAATAACTTTATCCTTAGTGATCTGAAGTTATCATGTGTCTTAGTATATCTGGATGATATAAATGTATTTAGCAGGACTTTCACAAACCATTTGGAGCACTTATAAGAAGTGTTTAAGCGTTTGGAAATGGTAAACTTAAAAACAAGCTAAAGAAATGTCATCTTCATAAGAAGGAGCTTGAGTAATTGTGGGGTTGTTATCAACTCCAGCGGACTGCAACCCCAGCAGCAAAAGCTTATGACAATTAGATGAATGTCAATCCTGAAGAGTATTTGAAATATCCAAGTATTTCTTGGGATGCTTAGCTAAAATTGCCAATTAAAAGAGGATTATGCAAAAATTTCAGAGCCTTTTTTCCATTTATTTTTTTTAGTACTAGATGGTTTTTTTCCATTTATTGAAGGATCATAAAAAGGATTTGTGTGTAATGAAGAAGCCCAAGGGTCATTTGATGAATTACGCTAATATTTAATGACCAGACCTATATTAAAGTACCCAAATTTTGATTGGTAATTCATCATTTAAATTGATGTTTTAATTGCTATTAGAGCCATTTTGAGCCAAGTGGATGAAGATGAGGAAGAACATCTGGTGGCCTATATGATTAAAAAACTAACATCAGCACAAAGGAGTTATACCATGACAGAGCGCAAATGCCTCATGGTGATCTATGCATGCAAGCAATACTTAATATAAACTAATGGAATGCACTTAGATGGTGACGGACCACTCATCTTTACGCTGTATCCATAGCCTGAAAGAACCAGAGGAACGACTGTTCCAATGGGCTTTTAAATTTTATAGGCATACGATTTTGAGATAATACATCAGGCCATAGAAGCGCATCATAATGCATATGGATATTTAAGATTGCTTGCTGTCTAAGTTTTATATCATCAAACAAACAAGTTATTATGAAGGACGATAAAAGGCAATGTTGGGGATAAACCCTGAAAAATCAAGTTGTGCTAAAGAAAACAATGAATAAAATTGAGATGAAAAATGGACAATTTATTTAATAGTATTGATAAAAACAGTTTTCATTCCCAAAGCCATCAAAATGAGCGGAAATAATCTGACTGCACACAAAGTTGTTGGCCATGGTGGCCTAAGGAAAACCATGGACCATCTTCACCATTAAAACTATTGGGAATTAATCAATTTTGATGTTGCCACTACCTGGCCTGTTGTGTGGAATGCCAACTTCACAAGCCCCAATTAATATAACAGAATATAGGCTAGTACGCCCCGGATTTTCATGGCTCACTTCATCATTAAACGTGATAGGAACCCTGAGTATCAGTGCAGGAGGCGCAAAATACATCATAGTGGCGCTAGACCATCTAAATAGATGGGCAGAAACCAAAGTATTGGAAAAGTAAATGTTAAGTGCACAGAGAAGTTTATTTTGGATAAGTGTTATACTGGCACAATTTTCTCAAGTTTTTGAGCGACAATGAAACCAATTTTACCTCCTATGTAACCCTATGGCTTAACAAATTGATGGGGATCAGGGGAGTAGTATCATTTCCATATAAGCCATAAACAAATGTAATGTTAGAACTATTTAACTGAATGCTAGCTGTGATGCTAGAAGATTGGTCGCAGGAAAAACTTCCACATGATGAACTTACCCAAGCTTGGGTACCTTCTCCTACAACATGAGTCATCATATGGTGACAGGAAAAACGCTTTATAAATTACTTTAAGGACAAAGGGAAGCCTTACACCAATTTTTTATTCTTTTGTAGAGCTATCAGCGGGGATGAGTACTGATCAATATTTGAACCAACTGGACATTATTATGATTGAACTGCAATTGCAGGCGTTTGATACCCCTTAAAAAAAGGATTATAGTAAAGTCATTGGATGACAAGAACCAGCCAGCGATACAGGTTACAATGTAGGGGACAGGGTAACCTATTTAACATGGTTTTAAATGAAGAAATAATTTTAATTCTATTCAAGGTGGGCCAACCTTGGGACAAATATACCACACCAATAGAGGGTCTAGGGAGTATGGCGCGAAAATATAGAAGTGGAGGACAAAACCCAAGTACTGGGGGAAAAACTTCCTGCACATGTTCTGATGGGCTAGGATTACATTATCTAACTTCACTAATTTTCTTGGGCATACTAAGGCATGGCGCATGAATCCACATGAAATGATATCCTCTTGAAACAGAAATGCAATTTCTGCCATAATGGGATTGGAACCCTCGTCATGAGGCATGAGGAATGATAGTGGGATGCCCATCCCGACTATGCTACACCCCCTTGTATGAAAAAATAAGCTGGATGCTTTGTGGTCAGCTCTGTTCAAAGTGATCACCAAGTCAGTGACTGATGTCTACATGATTAAGAACATTACAGATGATCATGTAGTAAACCAAATCCATACAAAATATCTCAAGTATTGGATCTAGGGTAAGAATAAGTGTAATGTTCCCAAAGGACCATTGAAGCTAGAAAAAATAGGTTAAGTTCTGGTGTTGGTCAAGTCCCAGATGGGGGCCGCTGGATCACAATATGTGTTGTCAGATTCTGTTGATTGACCCAAAAATAAACCCTTGAAAACTGACAGATTGGGCTAATTATCCTCCCAATGGTCAAGATAATATGCTAATTCTCAACTTGAAGCCTATTATTATTACATGGCTTGGGCTGATTATCTCAACATCAATATAATCTGATCATTCTATCAAAAGCTTAGGCTGAATCACTCGCACATTCAGGCTGATTATTGCTGCAACTAAACTCAGCAATTAGTCATGACTAATCAGGACCAAGATCAATTATTCATCATGAGAAATAGTTTAGGATCGACCTGAAGATAATGTCTACAGTTCCCATGGACATATAGATGTTAAACGTAATCAGTTGCCCACCATAGGGCGAAATTTGTATGTCAATCCTCATAATTGGCATAATAGCACTTGCACATGGACCACCCAAATGAGAGTATCTAGTGCTATTGAGATGGCCTGTTGGCATCCTGATTAGGGTGTTATTTCATCAGCTGTATGACAAAAAATTAATTGAGATGGTCCTAAGAATAATATTTTCCTTCTCTATGGCGTATTTTTATGTTGATCCTTGTAATCAGCATGATAGCATTTTCACATGGACCACCCAATTGGAAGTACTTAGCGCTATTGAGAGGCCTGATGATGTCCCAATTAAGATTGCATCATCTACTCAAATTAATGCTGAAATTTTACAGAATTAATATTTTGTCAGCAGTATGACGAAACTCATATTGAGATGATCATAAGATAATTTTGCATGCTCATTGTTGCGATTTTTGTCTCTGAAATCTTCCCAAATATGAGAGTATTTTGCCACCAATAAACCTAGCAATGGGTAATAATTGTATCAGTTTAAGGGCTGAACTGAGGAGTTAAATATTATTAAAATTGCGTGCTTGAATGTGGACAGGAAATTTAAGTCTTGGGGACCAGACCTTGCAACTGGATAGGGTTCAGCACCCCTTCTGAGCGAAGAGGGGCCCCAAGGCCCCAGTGGACCCTCCGTCACAGCTGGGCGACCTCGCCCATGTGATAGATGAGCACTCAGTGACAGCTTTCCTACCCAAAGCCATCCCACTCCCACCCCTTCCCCCTCTTCAATCCTGGCAAGATTGTTATAAGGGGTCTGCAGGTAGATGGCGCACATCAGGGTCATGGAGAGGGCCCTGTGTCCACACACTCCTTAGGCAAGCCATGGCCAAAATTTGAGAAAATGGCAATTCTCAACATCAGAGCCTGGCCAGTAATTTCTGGACTGGGGGAGCCTGTCCAGGCTGGCTGCTTTGGAAGCCAGATCAGAACACAGCTCAGATTGCAAACCCGGTTTCTAACGGCTCAGATCATTGGGCCCAACCCACCAAAATGGATCCAGGGTGTTTGGATCAAATGAGCAGCCCAATCGTGGGATCAGCTCAAATTGCAGCAAACCCAATCCATGGACCCCTGCCTCCTGAGACAAATCTGGACCACCCCAGCTGTGCAAACAAGCCAATTTGAGTCATCAGGACCTGGATTGGTAGTATCAATTTAACTTGGTCCCAAGAATTTGGGAAAATTTGCAAAAAATTTCTAAGCTTTTGCCAGAATTGGGAGCTGCTTTCTACTCCCCTCTGAGCCAGCCAACTGAATCCCTTCCCTATTCTCCTAATGGCCAATCTCTCGTCACCTCCCTATGCCTATTGCCCAGTTTAAAATGCAACTCGCCCCACCAAGGGCAGTTGTCAGTTCATTCTTTTTTCTTTCATCAAAATAATTCCAAAAAGTCTGCCTAGTTTGCCACAGACTCTGTCTGCCTTTGAAAACAATTTTTAAACAATTACATTGATTGATCCAATAAAGCATGCCATTACCCAAACCCTCTTTCTAATGTATGCTGACTGGATTTTCTGGTCACTCAATCCCGCCACACTGCAGAAGATCATAAACTCGATAATCCATCCCACCACCAATGGTGATACCGCTGCTCCATTTATTTCCATGCATCTATTAGATGGAAGCCCTTCCATTCTTTCAGGCGCTGAGTCTGCTGAAACTGCTCCTCAGTGGGAGCAGCCCCTAGCATCCCTGGCCCACCTCGCATGGGTTTGGCTTTCATAGCTGCCCCTGCCACTGCGGGTCCAGCTCACCAATGGGACCTAGAGTGTCCCCTCCAGAGGAAACTCAGTCTCAGCCCCTCTCATGAGGTTTACCATACTCCTACACATACTCCCAACAACATGACAGCCTCTGTGCCATCTCCCGCTGGCACACAAGAAATCCCATCTGAATTTGAAGACCAGCAACCACATACCCTGGAGGAGTCATCATCCTCCCTGACTCTCACGCCCTTGGGGGTTGCCCCCACAAGACTCGCGGTTTCCCCCAACGCAACCATCTGGTTTGCCTTGAGGCCTTCAGTACGTTACTGAACTTTTGCTTTCCTCACATTTCCCATAGATCCCCACTTCTATTAGTTACCTGGACTGCTATGCCTCTGGCATTCTGGGGCCTTCACTAGGTGCTTGCACACCCTGACTGGGAGCCCAGTCTAGTTCTTCTTAGCTGCATCCATGACATAATGAACTGACCCCTAATCTTAGCCTTCTCCACCTCCTAGCTGGGACGGGCGACGCGCAGTCCTATGCCCTCACTTTGAGCGTGCTTTCCCTTTGTGACCTGACTATCTCTTGCTGGGTGGTGGCCTCGTTTATCTAGGCCTGCTGCCAGGCTCAGCTGAACTGGTCCCCACCCTGCCAAGCACCAATGGAGAGCATTACCCCTTTAGTAAATGCAACAGGGTTTGTAGTTCCCCCTGTCCCTTTGGATGAGGTGGCCAATAAAATCCTGGTAGTCCTGGCAGAGATCCAGGTGCGCCTCACTGCTGATGGGGGAAAGTCCCCACTTTCCTCTGATGCACAGCAGAGCGTGGCCCTTCTTGACGCCCTGGATGAGGATGCCCGCCGTTGGGTCAGGGGAGTTCTCTTATCTGCTGCCAAGCTGGGTAACCCACCCCCTTGTTGGCGTTGGTTACCTCAGCGGTCTAGGCCCATGAGTCAAGCCTAGCGCGCCTCCTCCGCTTGTTTACTTTGGGACAGGCAGCCATGAATCTGGCCTCCCTGATTGAGGCCTTCATGGTCCTGGCTCCATCAGTCCCATCCTCATTGAAATCATGGTCTCCACATTCCACGAGACCCTGGACCCCACTGCGGTGGCCCATACTTCTTGGGATCCCCTCCCTGGATCTTTATAGGTTGCATTTTCTGTAGCCCATGAAATTGAGGCCAGGCCCTAGAACAACTCTGCATGTCCGTCGCTGCGCCCAAGGCACCCCATACTCACCTCCCCCTGCCAGTAGGCGCAGCTAAGGGAAGCATCCCCCCAGGTCTAGCTGCCCTTTGATCCCCCTCGGTGGCTGCCTCAGTTATCATCCCCCCAGAGGAACCCTTACTTATGATACTTCCAGGCCCCAGACCAGATCAGGAGGATGGATCGCTGGGCCCCAGTGTTTGGAGTCTGCTCAGTGTAATGAGATCATCCCCAGTTGTTTGGAGTCTGCGCAGTGTGATGAGATCGTCCCCCAGGGTGAACTTACTGCACCCCCTGAAGAAAATGGAGCGGGTGTGCATAGTAACCCTCGTCTACCAATGTGGGAAAAGGAAGTGGTAGAGATCCCAGATCAGCTGCACCCCACCCCCACAGTTCCAGGCCAGTCTCTCCTGATGTTGGGTTATGGCTCCTCCTCAGGTGCCCTTTTGCTAGCTCACCCCAATAAAGAAGACCAAGCATACTTCTTGTTTCCCATTTCCTTTCCATCAGAGTCAGGGGTAATCACAGTGCAAGCCCTGCTTGACACCTGAGTGGCAGGTAACTTCATTGACCTTGGCATGGCACAGTTCTTGGGCCTAACAATGGAGGAATCTTCGTCCATCCTGGGCGCCTCGTCTGAGTCCATGATGTCCCACCGCATTCAACGTCCATTGCAATTCTTAATTCATGTCTTTGGATTCACCAACCATTTCTCCGCGGTACAGGACTTGCCATATCCTATAATTTTGGGGGTGGGCTGGTGGCACCGCCAAAAAGTTCATATCAATCTTGCAACCAACTCCTTGTTGTTTAGAAACCTCAAGTTGAGTGGTGAGATTCCCTTGCTAAAGACACTTTTCAGGGCACATCTCTTGGTTCCATTGCCCCACCGGATCCCATCCCAGCTGACCTACCTCCGGACATTCCCTCCTGCCTAGCCCCATATAAGGCCATTTTCGACATGTCCCTGGCATCTAAGCTCCCTTCACACTCTGAGTATGACTTGACGTTCCAGCTGATGGTTGACCTAGTCAAATCAACTGCCCCCTCTACCCCTATAACAAGGAAGAAGATAGGGCTTTGGGCATTTGGCTGGACGAGATGCTAGAGAAGGGGTGGCTCATCAAAAAGTCTTCTCCAATCGCCTCCCCCATAGTTTTTGCCAGGAAAGCTGATGGGTCCCTGTGCCCCTGCGTCAACTATGGACACCCCAACAACATCACCACCCCATACCCATACCCCTTGCCCTTAGAGCAGAGCATAGCACAGGCCATCACCAAGTCTCGTGTCTTCTCAAAATTGGATCTGGTGAACGCCTTCAATCAAGTGAGAGTGGCGAGGGGACAGGAGTGGCTCTTTGCTATCCGCACTCTCCAGGGCTTTTCCAGTTCAGGATGATGCCGTTTGGTTTGAAGAATGCGCCAGCCACCTTCCAACGCCTTATTGACAATGTGTTGGGGGACTTGCGTTTCTCTTGTGCAGTGGCCTATATTGACAACATCCTGGTCCATTCCCCCACCCCAAACAACATGTCAGGGACCTCGAAGTGGTAGTGGCAGCCCTCCACAAGGCAGGGCTATTTGTTAAGCCCTCCAAGTGCGAGTTTTTCAGGGATGAGGTTTCCTTCCTAGGGAATCTTGTCCTGAAGGATGGGTATTCCGTCCCCCTTCAAGCTGGAGGCCATTCAGTATTGGCCTACCCCAACCATTCAGAAACAGCTTCGCAGTTTTCTAGTCACCATCACCTTTTTGAGGAATTTTCCCCCGCTCTTGACCAACTGGCAGCACCCTTGCACCCCCTCACCAGAAAGAACGCCCCCAAATGGTCCCCTGAGTTCCAGCAGGCCTTCGAGGATATTAAAAAGGTGTTTGTCACCACCCCTGTCCTGCAGTATGCTGACATTTCCCAGCCCTTCATAGTAGCCTGCAATTCCTTGTCGGTGGCAGTGGGTGCTGTGCTGTTGCAGGACAACGAGGGAGTTGAGCACCCAGTGGACTATTACTCCTGGAAGTTACCGCAACTGAGCAAGCGTGGTCAATATATGATAAAGGAGCTTGCGGCAGTGGCATGGTCACTCACCCACTGGCAATATCTCCTGCAGGGCGCACTGCACGAAATTACCATTTGGACGGTCCATAAGGCCCTACTCTACTACCGCAAACCTCATAGGTTAGGCTATCGGCAGACCCACACATATCTGACCTCTGTGAGTTCCATTTTAAATATGAATTCATCAAAGGCCTACTGAATGTCCTGCCGTAAATGCTCAGCTGTAACCCCTCCATGTTCCCCAATGGGGAGGAGAACCCAATGGACCTTTTGACGGTAGTGCCCCCTCCCAAATCCTCTCATTGGCCCCCCTGCTGTATCTTTTGCTGACGTAGACCCTGCCACTCCACTACTCCCACGTGTCCTCACTTCCCAAACCTGCTGCCCTGAAGGAATTGAGCTTCTGGATGACTTGGAGTCCATGCGCCACAAGAGATCCCCATATACCTTGCAAGATGGAACAATCTGGTTCTGTGATTGGGTTTGGGTTCATCCTTCCCTACGCAGCCGTGTCATTGATGAACACCACGTCCCCCAGACCGTTGGCCACCCCAGTCTAAAAAAATGTGTAGATCTCATAAAGAGAACCTATATTTGGCCTGGGTCCTCAAAGGACATTCCCAATTGGACCTCTCATAGTGTCACCTGCGCCTGGCAAAATTAGATCATTTTGGAAAGAAGGGACTGTTACACCCCTTGCAGCAGGCTGAGGGGCCATGGACCTCAGTCTCAGTGGATTTCATCATGGAGCTCCCACCCTCCTGTGGTTCTGATGCAATAATGGTAGTCATGGGCCGATTTACCAGATTGGCACTCTTCATCCCCTGCCTCTCTTACTGCAGTGGAGACCGCAAATTCATTTGTCAACCATGTCTTTGCCATGTTCGGTCTCCCCAAGGAGATAGTGAGTGACAGAGGACCCCAGTTCACAGCCCGGTTCTGGGAAGAGTTGTTGATCTTACATTGCATCAAGCCCTGTCAATCCACTGCCTACCACTCCCAGTCCGATGGGCAGAATGAGTGGGTGAACCAGGTACTGGAGAAGTACTTGCACTGCTATGTGACAGCCTTGCAAGACACCTGGGCCAAGGATTTACCCTAGCAAAGTTCACGTACAACAACTATATTATTCCTCAACCACCTTCTCTCCCTTTGAGGCCACTCTGGGGTATAACCCTCTTTCCAGATTGGTGCCTGCCTCTCCTCGGAAGTTCCAGTTGCCAAGGAGCATGTAAGCTCTCTCCACAAGATGCACAACCTGGTCCGCGAACACTTGACAAAGTCCATTGAGGACTACAAGAAGTTTGCTGATCAAATGCATCTTCCGGGCCATGAGATTATGGTTGGTTCCCTTGTCATGTTGGATACCCGCAACCTCTCCATGAAAGCCCCCACACACAAGCTCGCAGCCAAGTGCTCAGGATCCTTCAAGGTTGAGAAGGATTTAGGCAATGGAGCCTACCGCCTGAGGATGCCTGCGCACTGGAAGCAGCACAATGTCTTCCACACCTCCCTACTAACCCCCTTTAAGGGGGAAAGGCCAACATCCCCTGAGCGAATTGTTGTCAGGGAATCCCAGGAAGCGGAGGTGGAGGCCATTGTAGCTTCCCAAAGGTCCCGCTGATCAATTCAGTACTTGGTCGCCTGGAAAGGTTAACCTTCATAACAGAACAGCTGGGTGAATGTGCGCGATTGTAGAAATTGCAAAGACCTGATAGAGGAATTCCGTGCCTCCCACTTGACAGCACCCCACCCTCCCAGAAGAGCACAACTATTCTGGCCATAAAGTTTGTCACAATTCCGATATGGCTGGATGATAAGCCCTAGGTCGTGAGGGAAAAATGGATAAATCCTTCAAGATTAATATGAGTAATGGTAATTTGAGCACCTCAAAATTAGGTGATATTGGGTTGTTGGAAAATCGCCTCAAATTAGGCGTCGTGAGATTAACAAATGAAGAATTGATTTAACCAATGATATATGGCGAATTGAGTTACTAAGCTGTGAAAGTGGTATCATCCGAAGTTGATACAATATAAGAAGGATGAGATGATCAAGGAGGTTAGGTTTTTGTAGTTGAGAGTTAGCAAAACAGCGAGAATCAGCTGTAATAATTATATTAAATAAAGAAGAGTTGTGGGAGCGAGTACTCCATGTTTATTCTATAAAGTCTATTCTTTTATTTCCAGGGCAACGATCATCACATCGTTGGTCCTAATTGCTCAGTGGGTTGAACCCTGTGCAAAAAACACTTCTGTGTATCCCTCACATATTGCTGATTTTTATAACAGTGGTGCTCACTACAGGGGGCCCATTGATCAATTACAAATAATAAAAACTCAGTTGCCAGCTATGTTGAATCAATGTTGTTTTGATAAATATCCTACCCAACTCTCTGGGTCCATTGCCTTTGTGGAGCTGAAACTGGCTTTGGACACTGCGCTTAAAAACAAGTTGATCTGCTCCAGGAGGTCTACTGCAATAAGCTGCCCCCATTCAATCGTGAAGGGAATATTCATGGGTACTTTAAGCAATTTGAGATTGCAACTGAAGGAGTCTCAGATTGACAAAGAGCAAAACTGTTGATTTCTTACTTAGATGTTGAAAAGGATGATCAAGTCGTCTGTTAGCTATCAAGTAGTTCCCTTATATACCAAGAAGTCAAAGACATGGTGCTGTGGTTGTTCAGCAGAACTGCAAAGATGTCACAGCATGAAGGCTGAATTTTTGACCATCAAATTTCAGCGGAATGAAACCCTCACCACGTTTGCTGAGCGATTTATGGCGGAAGCTCACATGCTAATTGGGGCCGGAGTTTTATCTGAAGCTGATGCGTGTATTGCAATGACTTCTGCTATAAAGTCATACCATTAGTTACATAACGTAATGTTCCCACTTTTGGATGAAGATTTATCTTTGCTTAAACTTGTTCAGTTTTTGCACCGTATATCAGCCAACTTCCCTCCACCTAATGCTGAGCGGAGTCCTTCTGCTATAACTGCTGAACCATCATATTTGGGGAACTTTGTCAGTCCAGTTCATATTAACCAAGTTATCATCAGAAGTTAAACGTCCAACCCATTCCTGTTTATTATCCTCGGGCCAGCTGTCGCCCTAGAACTGTTTATGCTTATCATTTCCAGCCCAACTCTCGCCTTGGTTTGTATTGCATTAATCAAGGATGTGGGCCCTATGGGGTCAGATGTTCAAATGCAGTCGTCAGGGATATCTGGCACGATGGTGCCCTAATCAACTGGTATCTTGTGTACAGATGGAACAGTATGGCTAGGGAAGAGTCAGAGCGGAGTAGAGAAGGGACTCTCTATATCCGCTATACCAAACCCAAACATCCCACCTGAACCCAAATTAGAATATTCAGCGGAAGTTTCCTTGCACAATGAGTCAGTTTATATCAGCAGCCGGTTGGAGGGTTGAATGTTTTGACACAAGTACAGTCAGCGGCTATGGTGGGAAAGGGGTCCCAGATGCAGGTTGAGCCGTATGCTTGACAAATATTCAATCAAGTAACCCCTGAAAAGTTATACCCCTCCTCAGATGCACCTTTTTTGCAAGCAATAAGCACCGCTCTTCCATTAAGTTATCAAACAATACCCCAGAATTGGTAAGGGGATTGCGTATTTCCTTGAAACAGGGATTCTTTAGATGTCCATATTATAAACAGTCAAGGTGTGTCTTACTCTGAATGTACTTACTGTGACCTGATTGTAGCTAGGACCCAAGTCTGTGCCATCATAGATACTGGTGCCCCATCAATATAGTCTCCACCAAATTGGTGGCCAGGTTAACATCAAAACTGGATGTGGAACAACAGATAGTATATGGCACTGCTGGAGCAGAAATTACGGTCTCTGAGAGAGCATACAGTGCGCTTCCGCTGCGGTTTGGTTCTATTGTTGTGGTAGCTCCACCTACATTGTTACCAAATAGCAATTACGATCTGTTAATCAGAACCGCTTTCTTGCGACACTATTGGGCTGTCATTGACATGAAGGATTAGACTTTTGAAAATATTGGGTCAGCGAATCAAATTAACTTCACCTCTAGCGGAGTGCCAAATGATCTGGTGCATATGGGGTATATCAATCTAGCTTATAGCAACGGAGTAGTTCCAGTGAGCTACCATCAGTTAAAGAGCAAAACTCGAGCCCTTCCTCAACAGATATATGAATATCAAGGGCTGCCGCTCAGAGCTGCCAGACCTATATCTATTCCATCTGGGCATCAAGATATATTAAACACTGACTTGGTGATTGAAATTCCAGAAGGACTCTATGGGGAGGTTATTGGTCCATATCAGCAATCATGGTTCGTGCCCCACATGGCCCCAGGCATTATTTTTCAAGGGCAGGAGGAGATCAAATTTTTGCTTGCAAATCTACAAACAGTACCACTGAAATCCGCTGCCACCGAATAGTGGCATATTTATACTTAACCCCTGTTGAGGAGGTTCTTTTGGTTCATGACTTCAGGTCATTGGAGAAATTTGGTCTGCCTTCCAAGATCACACTTAGATGTAATGGCAGTTGTATTGCGTGATGAATTAATGGGGCTGTCAGAACCACAGAAGGATAGGGAAATCGCTTTATTTCAAAATTGTAAAGAGATTTTTGCTGTCAATGACCATGATTTAGGATGCGCGCGGGGGTGGTTCATAAGCTGGACACTGGAGATCATCCTCCCATCAGGTCAAGGCCAATCCGCCAATCAAAGGTGGCAGAATAAGTAGTGACTGAGGAAATTGACAAACTATTAGCGAAAGTGATGCTTGAACCCTCGAAGAGTCCATGGGCTTCTCCTGTTCTGATTGTAAAAAAGAAGGACAGCACCATTCGCGTAGTAATAGACTACCAAAAGCTCAACAGCATCACTAAAAAGGACTATATCCCTTACCTCAGATTGACGACGCTTTAGATCGCTAGGTGAGCTCGTTTCTTATCAGCTATGAACCTGATCTCTGGCTATTGGCAAATTGAGTTGCCACTGACAGAGCAGGAGAAGTGCGTAGTAATCACATCTAAAGGTCTTTTCCAACCAACCCATATGCCACAAGGGCTGTGTAAAGCCTTGGCTACATTTTAACGGGCAATGGACACTATTCTTGGGGACCTAAATCTGTTGTGCGTCATTGTATACCTTGACAACATTGATGTTTTCTCCCAAACCTTCTCTGAACACCTCGATCATCTAGAAGCTGTATTCCGCCGGCTCGCTGAGGCCAACCTCAATATCAAACCCCATAAATGCTACTTCTTTAAGGACCAGCTGGAGTACCTGGGGTTTGTGGTTGATGCCACAGGGCTGATATCACAACCAGCCAAAGTGTAAGCTATTCAAAAAATGACTTCACACAACAGCAAGTGGGATATACAGGTCTTTTTGAGAATGGTCAGATATTACCGGCGCTTAATCCCTAACTTCAGTTGTATTAGAGTCCGCTATTTAAGTTATTAAAAAAAGGACACTATGTTTGATAGGGTGGACCGTCAGCAATGCGCTTTTGATATGCTTTGAACAGCATTAACCAGTGCGTCGGAGTTATGCTATCCCAATTTTGAAAAAAAAGTTCATTGTTCAGATGGAAGCATCCCTTTCCGCTGCAGGGGCAGCCCTATCCCAAAAAGCTGAGAAAGTAGAAGAGCACTCCGTAGCATACTGTAGTCATAGTTTGAACAGCCATGAGCGCAATTACACCATGACCAAGTGGGAGTACTTGGTGGTGATCTACACCTATAAGCAATTTCAGGTGTATTTGCATGAAATTTTAAATTTAAAGTTGTAACAGATCATGCCTCGCTACGCTGATTACAAAATCTTAAAGAACCAGAAGGATGTCTAGCCCGATGGGCTCAAAAATTTCAGGCATGCAATTTTGAAATTTTTCACTGACCAGGAGCAAAACACCAAAATTTTGATTTTTTATTGAGATTACCTACGATTGCAGTTACAGCAAATCTGAGTGATATCATGTTTGATAAAGTGCTTAGTGGCAAGTGTGACGATGAACCACACTCAGTCATCAAATTATTGGACGGAATAAGGGCCAATACGTTCAAGAAAAATGGGGAATTGTATAAGCGGATAGGGGACACTACCATGAATATCCCAATAAACTTCTGCCCGCCTAATTATTATTATGAGCGCATACCAAACAGTTGGACATGGTGGAGTGTGTAAGACCATGGAATTATTGTGGCCTCAGTATTACTGGGAAAGCATGAACTTCGATGTACTTGATACTATCTTCTCCTGTCACCAATGCCAAGTGGAAAAGCCATTTCATCAGAAGACTTCACACCAGCTAGTGAAGATGCACTTTGCCTGGCACACCGTTTCAATTGATGTTGTGGGTCCCTTGCCAACAGGGGCAAACTGGTCCAAATACATCCTGGTAGCAATTAACCACTTGACCAGGTGAGTTATGCGCGACCAATACGCGATTTGGGGGCACTAACGGTGGCCAAGTTTGTTATGAAGTGTATAATACAGCGACACGGTTGTCCCCAATTCATCCTTACTGACAACGGGACAAACTTCACTTCACACATTATACCTAAGCTTAAAATGCTGATGGCCATCCTTGGGGTTCTAACAACTCTGTATCACCCCAAGTCCAACGGAGTGATTGAATGGGTTAATGGGACCCTGGTGAACATACAACAGAAGTTGGTTACTGACAGGCCCTCTGATTAGAGTACCCTCCTTTCTACCGCAGTGTTCGCCTACAACATTACCTACCATTTTGCCACGGGGAAAAGTCCCTTTCAATTGCTTTATGGATGGCATCCCGCTCTGCCCATCCTCCTACATGCCTGTGTAGAGGACACTGGCGGAATGGATCCATAATGCTATTTGACTGTACTAACATAAATATGCTGATCAAATTACAAACTGAAGCATTCTTGTTCATCTTAGCAAATAGAATCAAAAGACAGGATGCCAATCAGGTACGGCAGAGTGGACTAGCACAGTTCTAGGATGGAGACATGGTCGTATTCCATGATCAACATGGGTTTGGCTGGAAACACAAGCTGTCCAGTATCTGGATCAGACCATTCGAAGTCATTGAGAAGACAGGTATATATGCAATTCTATCAAGGACCCTGTTAGTGGTCGGATCATCAACCAAGTGCATGCAAAGTTCCGACAGGCTTATAAGCAATAGGAGCCTTATCATCCAGTCAAGGGGGTAGTGTCACGATTTTATATATGACTGGATGATAAGCCCTAGGTCATGAGGGCAAAATGGATGATTCCGCCGAGAGTAATATGAGTAATTATAATTTGAGCACCTTGAAATTAGGCGATATTGGGCTGTTGGAAAATTACTTTAAATTAGGCGTTGTGAGATAAATGAATGAAGAATTGACTTAACCAATGAGATATGCTGAATTGAGTTACTAAGACATGAAAGTGGTATCATCCAAAGTTGCTACAATATAAGCGGGATGATATTATCAAGGAGGTTAGGTTTTTGTAGTCGAGAGTTAGCAGAACAGCAAGAATCAGCTGTAATAACTTATATTAAATAAAGAAGAGTTGTGGGAGCGAGTGCTCCATATATATTCTAAAAAGTCTATTCTTTTATTTCCAGGGCAACAATCATCACATCATTGGTCCTAATTGCTAGTGGGTTGAACCCTGTACAAAAAACCCTTTGGTGTATCCCTCACATATTGCCAATTTTATAACAAAGTTACCGGAGCACCACAAGAACTATGCTTTGGTCCATGCCCCCAGGGATGGGATCCTCCCTGTTGATTAAGGGAAGGGTAGTGCAAGACTTGGGGGACCAGCCCTTGCAAAAGGATAGGGTTCAGCACCCCTTCTGGACAAAGAGGGGCCCCAAGGCCCCAGTGGACCCTCTGTCACTGCTGGGCGACCTTGGCCATGTGATAGATATGCGCTCAATGATGGCGTATCTACCCAAGGCCATCCCACTCCCATTCTTTCCCCCTCTTCAATCATTGTAATATTGATAGAAGGGGTCTCCAGGAAGATGGCGCACATCAGGGGGCATGGAGAGGGCCCTGAGTCCACCCACTCCTAAAGGCAAGCCATGGCCAAAATTGGGAAAATGGCAATTCCCAACATTAGAGCCCAGTTGGTAATTTCAGACTGGGGGAGCCAGTCTGGGCTGGCCTGCTTCAGAAGCCAGATTGGAACGCAGCTCAGATTGTAAACCTGGTTCCAAATGGCTCAGATCATCAAGCCCAATACACTGAAACAGATCCAGGGAGTTCATATTGTACAAGTAGCCTAATCGTGGGATTGGCTCAAATTGCAGCAAACCCTATCCATGGACCCCTGCCTCCCAAGACAAATATGGACCACCCCAGATGTGCAAATAGGCCTATTTGAGTCATCAGGACCTGGATTGGTAGTATCAATTTGGCTTGGTCCCAAGAATTTAGGAAAATTTGCAAAAAAGTTTCTAAGCTTCTGCTAGAATTGGGAGCTGCCTTATACCCTCCTCTGAGCCAGCCAGCTAAATACCTTCCACATTCCCAAAAAACTGACCAATCCCTCATCACTTCCCTATGCCTATCGCCCAGTTTAAATGGAAACTGGCCCCACTGAGGGAAGTTGTCAGTTCATTCTTTTTGCCTTTCATCGAAATAAATCCAAAAATTCCACCTAGTTTGCTGCGGACTCCATCTTTTTTTAAAACAATTATAAATGATTTCATCAATTGATCCGACAAAGTGCGCCATTATTTAAATCCTTTTTCTAATTTTCTCTGACTGGATTATCCCATTGCTTGATCCCATTATGCGGCAGTGGATTGCAAACGTGATAATCTGTCCCACCCCTGATGGTGAACCTGCTGCTCCAATCACTTCCACGCGTCCATTAAATGGAGGCCTTTCCATTCTTTCAGGCGCTGAGTCTGCTGAAACTGCTCCCCAGTTGGAGCATCCCCAAGGCATCCCTGGCCCGCTGCGCATGGTTTTGGCTTCCGTAGCTTCCCCTGCCGCTGAAAGTCTAGCTCACCAGTGGGACCTAGAGCGCCCCCTCCAGGAGAGACTCAGTCTCAGCCCCTCTCATGTGGTTTACCATACTCCTACCCATAATTCCAACAACGTGGCAGCCTCTGTGCCATCTCCTGCTGGCGCACAAGCCCCCCTATTGGAATTCAAAGGCCAGCAACCACGAACCCTGGAGGAGTCATTGTCCTCCCTGCCTCTCCTGCCCTTGGGGGTTGCCCCCACAAGACTTGCGGTTTCCCCCAACGCAACCATCTGGTTTGCCTTGGGGCCTTTATTACGTTATTGAACGTTTGCTTTCCTCACAATTCCCATAGATCCCCACTTCTATTTGTTACCTAGACTGTTATGCCTCTGGCATTCTGGGGCCTCCACTGGGTGCTTGCGCACCCTGACTGGGAGCCCAGTCTAGTTCTTCTTAGCCGCATCCATGACATGAAATGCCCTAGAGGTATAAATTCCAGCAACTGGCCTATTGAATTTTTATCATTTAATATTCTTAATATAAATATATGTTTTATTCAATCTCTTTCTGGTTTATATCTGAAAACCTCTTTAAGTTTGTATAAGCTGGATCCTTGGAATCCACAACTTTTTCTTTGCTTCTTTTGAAGAAGAACCCAATTACAAAGGGATAATATAGTTTAATAATGGCCAGAAGAGTCAAGGCTATTTAAATACGCCTAGTGAGTTTTTGAATGGTCAAATTACCATAAGCCAATATCAAAATTGAGGATCATTAGGCCGAACTTCATCCCAATTAAGAATGCAGGATCTAAATTATCAAGTGAGTGATCCTCAGAACTTAACAAATGGTGCTCACTCAAAATTGGCGACACTCTCTGAAATGGATTTGCACAACCAATTCCTGGAAGATTTGGTCAGACAAGAAAGCAACAATGATATGGAAACTATTGACAAGGAAATCTCAGATTATTTTAATACCAACATTCAAGGCTCTGATGTGAATACCTCCTACTAAATAGATCTTATCACAGTGCGGGGAGCTCATGTGGATACAAGCCTGATTAAACTTACATCTGAAAACTCAGAATGACTCACCATATATGCCACTTCAGGCCAAAGAAATTACCTGGACTTAAATTCAAAGCATAATGACTTTATAAATTATGTCCAGGCCAAGCTGGATACTGTGAATAAAAACATTGAAGACCTAATAAGCCTTAACAAAGCTGTTATAATGGCCAATTTGCATAACTTGACCAACATGGAGAAGACAACATATGTTAACAGAGATGTTAGGGCTGAGTACATACAACTGTACCCACTTAAAATTTTATTACTTCAAGAGCTTTACTTATTAAAAAACATGTAAAATATTAGCATTGCAAGATTAAATAAAATATAGTAAATAAAAGAAGAAAAGAAAAAATAATAAACAAAATTTATAAAAAAAGTATATAAACAAAAATAATATATATCACACCTAATTAATACTTTGGTATGCACTTAAGGATGGGGAGGATCCAACTCCAGATTCGTCAGCAATTAGGGCTAAAGTCAAGGCTATGCACCTGGCCTACTCTATCAGTAATTCGGGCCAAAATTAACAAATGACAAAGATTAATGTGGGTCAAACGTGAATATTAGGGCTTATGTTTAAGTCAAGTGGGGAAAAATGTCATATTCTGGTGGTTGACCCAAAAATAAACCCTTTGAAAACTGACAGATTGGGCTAATTATCCTCCCAATGGTCAAGATAATATGCTAATTCTCAACTTGAAGCCTATTACTATTACATGGCTTGGGCTGATTATCTCAACATCAATATAATCTGATCATTCTATCAAAAGCTTAGGCTGAATCACTCGCACATTCAGGCTGATTATTGCTGCAACTAAACTCAGCAATTAGTCCTGACTAATCAGGACCAAGATCAATTATTCATCATGAGAATTAGTTTAGGATCGACCTGAAGATAATGTCTACAGTTCCCATGGACATATAGATGTTAAACGTAATCAGTTGCCCTTCATAGGGCGAAATTTGTATGTCAATCCTCATAATTGGCATAATAGCACTTGCACATGGACCACCCAAATGAGAGTATCTAGTGCTATTGAGATGGCCTGTTTTTATTTAACTGAGGTAAGCTGACCAGGGGACAGACATTACCGAATATATTTGAAACTTAGAGAATAACTAAGAAATATAAAAATTGGGCACCCCAGGGTACTCAGGTTATCCCTGTTGCTAGCGGGACTGCCAGTTATGAGGAGGGTTGGTGCGCTACTCTGAGGGGTTTCCCCCACTATGGAGCAGGTGTGAAGGAAGGGGTCTTTGTGGAGGAACCAGAGTGGGAACCACGATTCTATGAGCGCCTGTTGCCTTGGCCTCATATATCCATAGAGCCAGGCTTGGAAGTGCTCTAGTAAGTGGACATGGAATCTGTTAATAATCCCATGAATGGTTGGGACTGTGCCCTTGAACGCATCTAATGCAATTATGTGTATTGTCCACATTGCAATGGGTATTATTAGAGAGTGGAGGGTAGATGGGATTGGTGACTCGATCTGGAGCGCGAAGATACTCTTTGATATCGAGAATTCCTGTTCATTTTGAATCTTGATCAGGCGTGCGACTTCCTGCCATATAGCTTTGGTTGGGGGGCATGTTTCTAGGCGGTGATGTAGGGATCCCTCCCCTCCACATACTGCACATATTTTGTGGAGGGAGTTATAGTGGTCCTCCATCCTATAGGTCCTTCTCAAACAGCGCCAGGAGTTTGCTCTTATCCTTGGTTGTAGGAGTGGGTGGTGTGTCATTTTCCGCATTGCTTTCTGTGTGGTTAAATCATAGGGAATGTCCAGCATATCTAGGTATTCTATCCTAGCTATGCTTGGGGTTGTTGCGAGCATATCCCTCTGGGGGTGGTTTTCTGGGTTTCTTAATTTGAATTGGGGCTGGTCGTCCCCTTCCCTGTATAGTACCCATGTTCTCTATGGTCTATCCCAAATGGCGGATAGTTTGGAGGATATGTTTGAAATGAGGGGAGGTTCCATGCGGACCCGTTGCAGTAGGGTGTTGGCAAGGTATGAAAGTAGTCTGGGTTGACTATGTGGGTTGGTTAATTTGAGCGCCTGTGCAAAGTTAGTCCTTGCTGCTCTGGACCAATGTTGTTGCGGGAGGTCTGGAGCAAGGATTTCCTTTATCCAGGTACCTAGGATGTGATTGGCATGGCTCTCAAAATCTATTAGTCCCATGCCTCCGCTTGAGCGTGGGCCAAATAGTGTTTCCATCCGTATAAGAGGGTGAGAGCCAGGACACAGCCAGCCCTGGATAAGCGCGCGAATTGAGGTTATAAAGGTAGGTGAGAAGGCTATCGCATGGGCCTGGTACCACAGTATTGGGAGGATGAGCGAGTTAGCAACTGTAACTCGTCCTGTTAGTCCTGGGGTTCTTCCCTTGATGGAGGCGACGCGTTTGGATACCCGTTGTAACAGGTTACTTTCCATTGTCTCATTAGCATATCCCCCTGATTCTAGCCAGATTCCAAGGTGTCAGACAGGAGTGGTGGTGGGAGGTGTTGCAAAGGGTAATATAATTGGGTTTTTTCTTCGAGTGTTGGTGTGAGGCTCTGATGTTGTGGCCCAATTGTTTGTGTATTTGCCTAAGAGGATGATTTCTGTCTTCCTTTTGTTGAGCGATGCATTGCTCACCTTGGAATATTCCTCTAGAGTGTGTTCCAGCTGTTGGGCATCTTCATTGTTTGCTATACCTGCTACGCAGTCATCTGCAAAGGCCAGTATCTTGACTGTTGTTTGTCCTTGTGCGGTTATCCCCATAAGACGTGAGTCAGTTACTTGGAGGAGTGGGTCAAAGCAGAAATTGTAAAGCAGTGGGCTGAGGAGATCCCCTTGTTTGAGCCCTCTGTGTGGTTTAATCTTGTTTGTTAGGAATCCAGGGCCGCTTACAGCCATGGTTGCAGATTCTGTTAGGAGCATCGCCCATTTTATGAATCTTGATGGGAGTTTAAAGGCATGTAGACATTCTTTTAGGTATGGCCAGCTAACACGGTCATACGCCTTTTCCTGATCCAAGAAGACCAGAGCACCAGTTGCTTTGGATTGGCAAATGTTTGCAACATTTGTATGTTGTTCCAGATTGAACGCACTGGTATAAACCCAAACTGGTTGGGTGATAGGGCGTCAGATGCAATTGCGCCTAATCTAGCTGCTAGAATTTTTGTTTGAATTTTTATGTCAGTGTTGGAGAGTGCAATTGGGCGCCAGTTGGCCAGGTCCAACTTGTCACCCTTTTTATACAAGGTTATAACGTAGGATTCATGGCCTCCTGGTAATAGGCGTGTTTCCAACAAACTCTGGTTCATTGACACCAATAGGAGGGGGGCGATTTGTTAAAAATTTTTTTTGTAAAATTCGTAGGGTATCCCATCAGGCCCTGGGCATTTCCTATGTGGCTCACCGCGAATTGTTTCCTAAAGCTCCTCCCATGTGATAAGGGATATTATATTGTAATTTGGTGGTGTACTTTGTATCTTGGCAGTTTGAATAAATTCTTTAATTTTTTGTGAATTTGTTGGCGTATCATGATATAATTCAGTGTAATAGCGGTGTACTTCCGCCTTGACCTCCTCAGGGTCAGTTGCCTTGGTGCTGTTGGTCTTGCGGACCTGTGTGCACATGGGCTGGTTTATGCGGGAGTGGAATTGGCGAAAAAGTATGTCAAACAGGTTTCGCCTTCCTTTATAAACTTACCTTTGTTCAATACTTTGATTCTGTGTTGGTGTTCAAAGATGAGATTGTTAAGTTGGGATGAAATTTCTGCCCATTTGCGTCCCCAATTATGGCTATAGCCAGATCTCAGAGTACTTATTTCCAGGTGGTCTAGTTCTGTCAAGGTACGCTTGATTGTGGCTGTGTCTGCGGTGTACTTGCATGATGCAATATGTCGGGTTTTGTTGATTAAATCTTTTTTGAAATTTTCCCATGTTCTGATGGGATCTGAAGTGAATGGGGCTGTGAATTCTGGGTTTGTAGCCTTGTTTTCAACCCAGTCAGATATCTCAGGTAATCTTATATTTTCTGGGTGAAGCTTTCTCCAAGGCGACACCTGTGTGTGGGATTGGGTTGGCGCTAACTGCACCGTAACTAATCAGTGATCAGAAAAATTGATCTTTTTTGTTGTGAATTTGGAGATTCTTGAGTGGTTGGATTGTGGGATGAGGATGTGGTCAATATGACTCATTGATATGAGCAGTCCCTCACGTATGTTGGGTCTTGTCATATGTGGAAGGATTGGTGAATTGGGAGGAAGAGCATCCTGTAAGCCAAGAGATGCCTTCATTGTGCGATATTCAATGTGTCCAGGTGGGTATCCCCTGGGATTAGGCCATTGATCTGTATTGGGGTTATCCCAGCAGTTGAAATCGCCTAACATGATGATATCTGGTGGGAGGGTGAGGGTAGAAATTTTTTTCAAAAAAAATTTTCTCTCAGTTGCAGTGCACAGTGCATAGATACATGCTAACGAAATTATTTCATCATTGGCATGTGATTGTTGCTACCAGGACTCAACTGTTCAAGTGCGATAATGAATTTGTAATTTAAATTTTTTGTTGTTTTGGACTATTACCCCACAGTGAGACGTCCATACTAATTGTGATGGTGCGACCCTGGTTGACCAGGATTCTTCTTCCCCTTATAGGCAGTGGGTTTCTTGGATGGCCAAGATGTCTACAAGAGGTTTTTGCAGGAATGCAAGCTTTTTGGCTTGGGATGTATGAGCCCTGGCTCCCGCAATATTTAACTTCCCAATTGACACTGAGGTGCCCGCGGCGCCTCAGGAGCAGTTGGGAGGACCCTCTGGTCCTATCCCACCATGGCTCATTTTGGCCATGCTCTGCATCTGTACTCCAACTCTTTCACTGCCATTGTTAGTTCCCTTGATCTGACCCAATGATTCAAGGGAATTGCGGTTTTTTGCATTTGCATCAACTTTTCCTGCACAGGTCTCATGTTGATTTGATGCGGGTTGTTGATCAGATTTTATATTTTTGAGGTTCAACTTTGATGCATTGTACACCGCATTTACACCCAAATTGTGGTTGCATTGTTCCTCAGTATGTGCATGACTGATGACGCTTTGTGGCTCAGTCTGGTTACTGTGAAAATTTTTGACCTGGGCATATTGTTCTGATTGGTTGGTTCAGTGAATATCTGAAATATCCTCCTGAATTTGTCCGTGGTTAATGGCAGATTCCGCGTGTGCCGCCGCTTCAGCCGCTGCTCTCTTGTGGGCTTTTTTGTGCTTCTTTACGCTGTTTACTTGTAACTGGGTCCACGATGGAGTATAGTCCATCTTCACCCCAGCGGAATGGGTGGTGGCCATCAGTCATTTTGGCGAAGTTTTCATTATCTTTGTCCATAGCTTCTTTACAAAAATCATTTTCCATTAAGCCCTCTTTTACAGGGCATGCATGTTCCTTGTGGCCCAGTGAGCCACAGTGGTTGCAAATGGGTGGTGTGCATTCCGGTGTAACTCAGAATGCAGCCAACTGGCCCCCATCTTCAAAGTGAAATTCTGCTGCGCAGGGAATTCTGGGTAAATCCTCTTCCACTTCTGAGAAGGGGTTGATTACAGCAATAGCTTTGCCCATGCACAGGTCGGGCATTAAGCAAAATCGCTGTGATTTGAGTTGTTGGATTTCTCCATAGGCCACAAGACCTTTGCAGATCTCCTCCTCGATTACCTTACAAGGAAGGTTGGTGGGGAGCGAGTCAAAGGAGATAAACAAAGTTTTTACTTTGTTCCATCTGGTGCGTGCAGTGCGCACAATTTTTGCCCTCAGGGAGGGCAATTTCCACGCAGATTTTTGCTGCGGTATCGGCTTCATCAGCTGTTTCAAAACCAATATCAATCCAGCCATGGCCCATGTTATTGGTGGCTATGTATACCGCGTGAGGGAAAAGTGAGGGCTGTGCCTCACATGTTTTCTCCCACAGGGTCGGTGACTCATCCCTAAGGAAGAGTCTGATCCCATGTTCCACCTTTGACAAAGGTTGGTTGAATTGAATGTACATGTATTGTGCGTGCTTTACAGTAAATACCATAAACCCAGATGGTGTCTGAGTTTGCAATTTCTTTGCAGATTGGGTTCCTGGTCTCCCTTCAGGGCGTTTCTTGCCCTTAGTTGCACCGTTAAGTGCACTGCTTGCCGCGACGCTCGCCCATGTTGTATTATTTTTGTTATTAAACTTGCCCATCTTTCCTGTGTGTGATTATCCAAATTTGCTGTTCAAATCAAATCGTAGTAACTAAAGTGATTGTTATGAGAAAGAAAAGCTATTGAGATGGCCTGTTTACATCCTGATTAGGTGTTGTTTTCATCAATTGTATGACGAAAACACTAATTGAGATGGTCCTAAGAAAAATTAATTTCCTTCCCTATGGCGAATTTTTAATGTTGATCCTTTTAATCAGCATGATAGCATTTACACATAGACCACCCAAATGGGAGTACTTAGCGCTATTGAGAGGCCTGCTGACACTTCAAGTAAAACTGCATCATATACTTAAATTAAATCCAAAATTTCTCAGAATTCATACTTTGTCAGCAGTATGACGAAACTCATATTGAGATAATCATAGGATAATTTTGCATGCTCATTGTTGCGATTTTTGTCTTTGAAATCCTCCAAAATTTGATAGTATTTTGCCATTAATAAACCTAGCAATAGGTCAGAGTCAAACCGTTCAAGGGCCGAACTGAGGAGGAAAATATTGTTGAAATTGCGTGCTTGAATGTGGACAGGAGCTGCCCTAGAGGTATAAATACTAGCAACTGGCCTAATGAATTTTACTCAAAAATGATATTCTTAAAATAAAGAATATTTATTAAATCTATTTCTGGTTTATAACTAGGTGTACCTTTTTAAGTTTACAAGCTGGATTCTTAAAAACCACAGCTTGTAACCTTGCCTGCCTCAGAATAAGTTCCAAATTACAAAGGGAGAATATAGCATAATATTGACCAGAAGAGTCAGGGCTAATTAAATTCGTCTAGTGAGCTTCTAGTCGGTCAAAATACTGTAAGCCACTGGCAAAATTGAGAATCATTCAGCTGAACTTTATCTCAATTAAGCATGCAGGATTTAAATTATCAAGTGAGCAACCCTTGAAACTTAACAGGTTTAAGTCTTAAAAAAGACCTCTGAACCACAATATCTGGTCATGTTCAAAAATAAACCGCTGAACCAGAGTAGGCAGAATGAAAAGATGGACCTCTGACCACTTATAGGTTAAGTCCCATTGCAGAAAATACATAGGGAAAAAATGCTCAAAAAGTATAAGAGTCTAAAATCATAAAGAAAAATATATAAAAATATAAAAATGCAATATATATACATAAAAAATTTCAATTTTATTTTTCTATCATTAAAAACAATGTGATGATGTCCCCTCATGTTATCTGTAGGACTAACTTAAGTTGAAACTGGGTTCACCACAAATAATCCTAAGGTTCTGAAAGAAGCAAGCATATTGGTAGAAACAGACCGGTTGAAACTGGATTCACTGGGAGTAGCCCCCCAAAAAATGAAGCCCAGCATAGGGGGAATAAAGGGAAAAAAGAAATCGGAAAAGCTGCCCAAAAAGATCCTTTGAACGATGAGGTGTCTTAAAGCCATGACCAGGGGAAAAACAGGTTTTCTAGACTTTTTATTGAAAAGAACACCCAAACTAGGCTGGCACAGCATGTGGTCATGGCAACTGCGCTCTGCAGAGGTGGCAGCGAGTGGGACATGGAATGGGAATATACAAAGAAGAACCAACCACAAGCATCAAATAAGGAATGGAGATGGACCAAGAAAAATCCAAACGTAAACAATGATGGCGGACTCAGTCATAATAATGTTAGCATATGCCCCATAAACTCTTCATCTCTGAAAATATGGTCAAGCGGGGGAAGTGTTGGAATTTAATTCCACCTTACCCAGCTTTATCAATTATGATTCCACTGCTTGAACACTAGGTGATTCATCACACTAATTGATGTTAGAGTTATCAATTGTATAAATGATGTCTATTGTTTGGGATAATATTCTTAGTGTATATCTATTGATCTGATGGATTATAATATACTGGATTGATGAGTGCTTTGTTGGGTATTTAACATTAAACAAGTTGTTGGGGAATTGATTTTATTATTGATAACTTAATTAGCTTGTTGGGAGTTGATCATGTTTAGTTGACAGATGAGTAAGAGGTTTTATGAGTTGTTGTAGAGTAGTGTCGCCTATGGTACAGAAACTATTAAGTTAACATTTTATGATTGCAACCTGGTGTTTACAGGTAAGAGTCCCATTAACTAAGCAGGTTGAAACCAAATAAGGGTAATTCAATGGGAGTAAAGGGAAGACGTTGAGACACATTCTTTGTTCCAACTCAAAAGAGGTTTTGGTCAAGTAGGGGAGAAACCCCAACTGATCTAATGAGGAAGATCATTACTTTGCATGATCCTAAAGGGTTAATTAATTGGTGAAGGCTGCCAATTCCAGTTGTGGCGCCAACTGATGAGTTGATCGCTAAATTACTCATAAATTCCCCTTGTTTTTTTATAATAAAGCAAATAGGAAAAGATCAAATACCCTGGTCTGCTTTACTTAAACAAATAATTAAAAAGATCAAATACCTTTTCCTAATTAGACTAATTTTGCTCTTGTGATTAGAATTTCTGGAAGAATGTTGGGTTTTTCCCCAACTTTCCAGCCATCTAGATTACCATGGGTCGCTAGGGGATAATTCCCCACGGCGAGTGAATTGAATATCAGTTGACCCTGATTTTGGGTTAATAATGTTTGGGGATTTCAGGTAATTCACCAGGGTTGGATCCTTCAGGGATTAATCTGGGTAAGTGCTTTAGATCTCATCAGGAAGAGTTGCCGATGAAATGGGGGCATCTGATAGTTTATCAATGATTAACTATCAGGTACCAATTCGGATTGGTTGGGTTCCATCACTGACTGATTGGGAATTTAAGGAGCAAGTTGCGAGGCAAGTAGTGCTGCCTGCAACTAGCAAATTAATCAAATGGTTAACGACCTGCCATAATGGGTAACAAGTCCCAATACCTAAGCAGGTTGCTCACCAAATATGGTTGGTTTGCTGGGATTGAGTTAAAAACATTATGGACATGTTTTCTGACTCTTTGGATTCTAGGTCTCAAGGATGTCCAACAAAGAAATCCTAACCAGATGGAGATGACCATTGATGGTGAGATGACAAAGGGGAAGTTAATAGAAACGGCTGCCATTCCATGGCTGAGGCGCCAACCAAGGGTTGGGCGCTGAATTCTCTCTATAAATTCTCTTGATAATTCACATAAATAAAGAGTCGTTTTTAGCAGAATTCATTATTGGTTTTAGTTCTATTCATCTTCAGGAAATTATTTCTTGTGTTTTAATTGCAGACTCTTTTTCAGAATAAAGAGTAAGTAATGAGGATTATTATTGAGAAGCTGAACTTAGACAGGAATAGCTGTGGATTCCGCAAGACATATCCTGCCAATACCCTACTCCTCCAGCAACTTTATGGGTCAATAATACCCCTGGTTGTGGTATTCCTATCCCCAATTTCCCTCATGATTTTGAGGAAGATGCAAAATATGAAATCAAGGAGCTTGCTTTTGGTGTGAGCCACACTTGTATCAATGCGGCCAAAACTTCTCTTTTTAATCCTCTTTATCCTGAAACCCACCAGCTCATCAAATCATTCACTTGTGTGCCTGCTCTAATCACTTTCACTTAGCATCAACATTCTCAATATGTTGAGGCGATGGACACTGCCAGACTCATAAACAATGAAAATCCACAACTATACCACATTATGCCCCATGTCTGTGATGCTACCACTCCAATACTGTCTGCCATGGTCCACCAGCTAAAGCGGGCACCGGACAAAAAGTTCCCCCAAATCTTCCTCCCATTTTGATATGGCTTCCTAAGCTGTTAGCTGAGGTTCCATATTAGTATTTTTTATATCTAATAATCCCTTTGTTTGGCCCATTTGCAAATAAAGATGCATGTCAGCTCCCCTTTTTGGGTTGGGAACCCCTATTACTAAAAAACAGACTCTGCAAGACAGAGGAAAGGCTGTAAACTTAGATATCTGAGCGTGTATCAAGTTAGATGGATAAGGTATAAGTCCCTGCTGAAGACATCAAGAGTATTTTGATGAGAAATACAGGTTGAGCATTGGACCAGACTGTGTTATCTATTCAACTATGGATAATAGTCTTCATGATATTATGAATCAACTATCATCTATTATCAGACAACGTGAATTGTGCATAAACTGAACCTATGCAATATATCAATTAGGGTTTTCAGTCTTTGACAGTCATTGAAACCCCATAGATTTTAGCATCCGCTATTCCCAATCACCAAATATTAGGGCAACTCATCATCAGCATGAGTCACCAGTCAGTCATATACAGGCTACTATTATAAATTTTTGAGCATCCTTGGAAAAAAACTTCTTGTACTCCAGTTTGGGAAAGAAAAATCATTTGTGGATTATTGATAAAGAATACAATAGCTTTTTTTTAGTACTAGATGGTCCCAAAGAATACAATAGCTTTATGCCAGAAATTCTACAATCAGACACGCATGACAGTCACCATCAAGCTAGGATTCTGCTGAACTCAGATTTGAGGAAGAAAATAATTGTCAGATGTTTGATAAAAATGCATCAGCTTTCCACCAGAGAATTCCACAATCATCCACAATTTGGCTTTTGGCTTTGAACTATGATTTCAACAAATCTAAATAATTTTATTATAATATTAAAATAATATTGAACTAGGCGATTAGCTGGCAATTACGTCCAGATAAATGACACCCCAAATTATGATATTATTGGGAGGAATCCATCTGGTTAATTTTCCACCACAGCTTCTTTTGATGTTTTCAATTAGCTAATCAGGTGCAATTAAATTGGCTCGTTTCTCCAGAATTGATGGTGTGGATGAATCCTTAGTATATCCTAAGGCAAAACAATTTGAATGAGTATTTCCCAATATTTTAAATAGCCTTAACTTGACTCTTCTCATGTTGGTCATGCTACTCAAATTAGCCATTAAGACAACGTTATTATTCTTATTAGTCCTTTTCAGGAAGCTCTACCTTGAAAAAGGTTCCAAACTCGTAAAATAATTTAATTTCTGTAGTGGGTAACAAATGCAAAAGTGCGATTTCTAATGTCTTCTAATTACAATGGGCTGATTTTGTAGGTTTGCACATAAGTTATTAATTTCCACATAAACAGATATAATAATACCTGGTGTGATGTTTGGCTCAGATCATATGGACCATGGTAATATACTTCGCTATAAAGTTTTTCTGGATTTTAACTTTCAGTTCAATAGGGATGGTTTTTTGATTTTCTATTGATATAATAATATATATTTATTGAAGCGTTTACCCTTTGACTCATTGATCTGTGTGGCAATGATTTTATATTTGGTCATACTTTGACATAAGCAGTCAGAATAGCTCCATCTTTGCATTCTAGATTTATGAATAATCTGAGCTTCTTTTTCTAAACTACTTCAAACTTATTATAATACAGCGGGATAGTCTGGCTAAGAATGGTAAGAGTATCATCCTTGTGATTTTTAAAAACACCAAATCTTCTAAAAATCAGGACCAATAAGGATATTTAGTTTGTATTTGTAGATACTTTGGTAGGTGCTGTTTCTATGATAGATCTGAACTGTAGAGTAGGGTATTCTATTCCCTAGCAAATTAGTTGTATGCGCTCATGCCATGCCATAATTCTGATGGTGGGAAACGTTGGGCGCGATTTTCAACATTTTAATCAGTTTTGTACTAACAATATTGATAGGTGCTCTACTATCAATGATAGCCTAAACTCAGACCTTGTTCACTGTTATATTGTAATAAGAGTGTTTATAACTCTCCTGTTCCCAGCTTGGTAGTGCACAATGCACAGACTCAACGCCAGGAAACTGATCATTAGTGTCAGGATTTCTCTTATTAAGGGTGAAGCCTTGACTAGGTGTTATTATTCAGTTATAGTTAATACTAGTGTTTTTAATAATTAACTATACTATTAGGCCTATATTATATTAGGTCTAAGATTATTATATGAAGCAACAAGCTTACCCATCAATTATACTGGACTTATGAACTAATGAATCAGTTGATGAATCTGAATCACTCTCCATGTGATACACTGATGGGATTAAGCAAGATTGATGAAAGACTTGAATTATTCTGATTGTCCTGATCTATCTGATCTTTAATTTATATATTAACCTTAATATTTTATTCATCCTCCATCTACTGTACTTCCCTAGCGCATTAAATAGTACTAAATATTTCCATAATAAAGTAACTTTCCTTGCAGTATTATCTACTCTTTGAAGTTCATTTGGCATATTTATATTTGGATTTCGGTGTGAAATCCAAAATTTGTTATATATAGCCTGTAGGAACCTCTGAACCATCGCCAACTGGTTAAGTTCCAATACTAGGGTTTTAATAGGACCTCTGAACCTCTAATAAAGTTTGAGTCCTCTTCAATTATTCGTACATTGGATTTCAGTGTGAAATCCACGATTGTCCAACCATTTAAGTGAGCTTTGAAGAACCTGACCCAATTTTTTATTGGATTCAGTGCGAATTCTGACAGTTAGTAATAAAGTTAATGGAGCCCCGTAGAGGGTGATTGAGATGTGATAAATCAGGGCAATGGTGGTTAGCAGTAGATAAAAGAGACAAAGCTAAACTAACAATAAGGCTGGAATGAACCCCAAAGTGGGGTTCATTCTTGAGAGGTGCTCTGAGCAGAGGTGTATAGGCGGCACAGGTTGGGGTAAGCCTGAATGGCCCAATGGTGCATGAGCAAAAAGAGTTATGGTTGTTAAAACCAAATAGCTAATATTACATGAGACCCCCTCAAAGAGGTCTGCGCACAAGTTTTTCTGGGATAATATATTTTAAAAAGTATACTAGCGAAGTGTCCTTTATTAGGAAAAGTTTATCAATGAGAGAGATTGGCCTTGAGAAAACAATTTTAAGGAAATTCAGGAGAATAATTAATCGATGGAAGTGGTGCTAAGCCAAGGTGCACCAATAAGCGCATGCTTCTGTCAGGTGGTAGGCTATACTTGGTAATTGACCAAAATTGGGTTATTGATTGTAGACAAGGCCAACCTGATCTGAAAATTTCAAAAACCAAATGGGTTTGAAGACCTCAACTACTGAGAAATCAAAGTGTACTGTCATTTTTAACCGCAAAGCTGGTTCATTTTATTACACCTGCTGCTATACAGGTCCAAGCTTCTCTTACATCCCCAGGACCAACCTGGGCATACCTCGCCTTAACCCAAAGTTGATCTAAGGTATGTTTGAGGTCAGGGAGCCAGCCAACTTCACCTTCTTGGCCTCCTGACATTCAGCATTATCCTTGGTATTTGTCCCAATTATTGTGTCAATCTCAAGCCATGACATATATCCACATATGTAAAGTTGGAGTAAGTTTCAGAGTAATCATTGATTAATCTGTGGTTGACTGATTCCAGATGTGGGTTCAGGCTTGATCAGATGTCTAAAAAGTCATCACAAAGGTCTCAATCAGAACGGCCACTTGTATGTCATGGAGTGAAAGCAGGTTGGTTGAAATTCATGTTGAAGGTCTAACCCTGATTGATAATCTGCTTTTCGTATTTAGATACTTCTGCTTGAACTTCCCTGCTAATTTATAAAGGTTTAGTTGTTTTTGCTTTAGCCTGAGTAGCGACCATAAGGACATCATAGCCACAATATGATGGAGGTTACCTTCAGCAAAATCACTGGACATATAGAGCTCTTAAGGGTCATTGGGAATGTTTTGGTGAATATTGGTGGAGTTAAAGCATTCTTCTTCTGATCCACCTGCTCTTTACAGCCTAATCGTTGTTGATTTCTAGGGCAACATTGACCCCAGGCTTATTGTCTGACCATCTGTAGCATTAGCGGGAAAAATGCCCTTTTTGTCACAGTTGTGGCATGTGATCAACCTATGATGTTGTTTTTGCTCAGATTTTTGAATTTACATCTCAAGAAGTTTTCTCTTGGTCAAACATGATGTTATTTTTTCCCAAAACTGAAATTTTTGCTGCTCCTTTATTAAAATTTATAAGTTTTCTGCTTAATCTCAGCTAATAACCCCTATAAATGTATTAACTTCACAGTTTCAGTTGTTGTGCACTTCTCTGCGTTGTTTGATAGTGAAATATAACCGTTGATAATAGTATGGAGACTATTATCCATAGTTAAATTGAAGTACAAGAAATTAGTCCAATGCTCGGCCAGTATTTCCTCTCAATATATTTTTGATGTCCTGAATAAGAATCTCGTTCCCTGGTGCCGCCTATTTGGTCCATGCCCAGATCCTTGTTTACAGTTTCTCCTCATGACACACAGTTGGAGGAAATCCCTTATTCAATTCAGCTTCTTCTCTGGATCCACGCTCAGATCCTTACTCTTTATAATAAAGAGTCTCCCAATTAGAGCACACAGCAATAATCTCCTTGAGATTGAATAGAACACAAAATGGATTCTGATAAAGTATACTAAGATAATACTCTAGTATTGATCTGGTAATTGCTGTTTTTTATGAGTGAATTCTCTAGGGAATTTATAATGAGGAATTTGGCGCCCAAACCTTGGTTGGCACCTCCTTGATGAAGTGGCAGCTGTTGCCATTAACTACCCATCCTTGTCTCAGCAGTGATGGTCTTCCCCATCAAGGCTAGGATTCCATCATTGGACATCCTTGTAACCTAAAATGAAAAGAGTCAGAAAACATGTCCATAACGTTTTCTAATAAACCCCAGCAAACCAACCATATTTGGTGAGCAACCTGCTTAGGTATTGGGACTTGTTACCCATTATGGCAGGTCGTTAACCATTTGATTAATTTGCTAGTTGCAGTCAGCACTACTTGCCTCGCAACTTGCTCCTTAAATTCCCAATCAATCAGTGATGAAACCCAACAAAATACGAATTGGTACCTAATAGTTAATCATTGAAAACTATCAGATGACCCTTTTCATCAGCAACTCTGCCTGATGAGACTTAAGCACCCACCCAGATCAATCCCTGAAGGATCTAACCTCGGTGAATTACTTAAAATACCCCAGACATTATTAACCTTAAATCAGGGTCATCTGATATCTAATTCACTTGCCAAGAGGAATTATCCCCTACCAGTCCCTGGTAATCTAGTTGGCTGGAAAGGTGGGCAAAAACCCAACAGTTCCCCTTATGCCTAGATTTCAAGCATTAAAAGAATTAGGGCAGGAGAACACTGCTTTGGATACTCAGTCAAATACTTCATTTGTTCAGTTAGAGTACAATCAATTGGTACTCAACGCTGCTCAGGATGACCTTTGGCATGCGGCTCTCTTCCTCTTCCTCCTCGCTACCACCTACTCATAGCGCGTTCCCCATGACCTTCTGACATGCCAGACTAATCAATTTACTTGTGACGATATTAATCCCAGGATCCAGTTTCCCCCATCAGGGCATATGACACACTGTCAAATTCAAGATTCTTTGTCTGGCGTCCTCAATTTCCTGATTTTCTCCTCATCCTCAACAGGAAAACTTTCCGTCAATGTTTGTTTTGTGGTGCAATAAAGAATAATCACTTATGTTTTCCCTTATTGTTTTCTATCAATAACTCCTTGGCTCATATCATTATTAATTTTTCTCTGGAGAGCTTTTCATTAATTTTGAGATTAATTTCTCCATAATAGAGCTTAATTGATTTCATAGTGCATAATGTTGACTATCATATAAGTCTTACATCCCCCTCTCATCCAGCTCATATTTCAAATTCTGAGTCTCAGTACCAAATGCTGCTTAATAGTTTATCTGATCAACACATTTGGCTCTTCCAGCAGATGAGTCAATATGTGTGATGGAACCTTTTCTATGGTCCTTCCAGGACTCATACTCCTAGTTAAGTACCAGTAGCTAGTCCTTCCATGGAATTACCAGAAATGGTAACTAACTTAGATGAAACCAGGTGTCAGGTTCTGGTGGTTGAATCGAAAATAAACCTTCAACAACCATCAGATTAGGGCCAATTATCCTTTCAACGCTTGAACTAATGCCTATTGCAATTATACAACATGGGCCAATTATCTCAATGACAATTCAATTGATTAATTTATCAGGTGCTTAGCCCAAATACACACGCATATTATGACCAATTCTGATGCACCAAATCTAGGCAATTGGTCCCAATTATCAAATCACAAACCATTCAAAAGTATATGAAATAATTTGGGGACGACCCAAAGTTACGTTTAAAAGTCCCATGGACAATTAAACAAATGAACAACGTTATCAATTTTCCGCCTGAGGGCGAAATTTGTATGTTGATACGAGTAATCAGCATGAAAGCACTTATGTGGACTGCTTGAAGGGGGTTATTTAAGGCTATTGAGGAAGAGGCCCGCTGACGTCACAATTAAGGGTGCATCATTTTCTTCAATTGAGGCCAAAATTTCACAGAAGTTGTGTCTCATCAGCAGTATGACGAAACTGAAATCCTAAAGATCTTAGGACAACTTTGCATGCTTTTATCACAATTTTTGTACCTGAAATCCTCCTGATTTTCAAGAGTACTTTGCCACCAATGAACCTAAGAAAAGGTTTCAGCCATAGGCCGAACTGAGTGGCAAAATAGCTGTTGAAATTTTGTGCTGGATGTGGCCAGGAGATGCCCTAGAGGTATAAATACCAGCGCCTGGCTTAATGACCATTATCACATAAATAACTTAAATAAAAGTCACATTTATCTTATCCTTTTACTTGTTTTTATCCTCAATCCAACCTAGGAGAAGTGTCAACAAACTGGAAGGACTGATTCCCCAGTTTGTATATAATCCTGCCTCAGACGAATTTCCCAATTACAAAGAAAAAATCACGCACAAAATTGGCCAGAAGAGTCAAGGCGAATTTGAAAAGCCTAGTGAGTGAATATATGAGTCAAATCCTGTAAACTGCAGGCATTATCTAGGATCAACCATTGGAACTTCAGCCCAAATAGACGTGCAGGATACCAATTTCCAAGTGAGCGATCCTTGGATTTTGAAAACTGGTGCTCACTCAAAACCGATGACACTCTCCAATATGGATTTAAGTAACCAATTCCTGGCAGATTTGGCCAGAAGAAACAGCAGCGTTGAGATGGAAACATAAGTCAATGCCATCTCAGATTATTTTCCCAGTCAACACAAATCTGCAACTGATACCTCCTACACCCATAATCTTGTCAACATGGGGGGAGCTCATGCAGCAAAACCAATCGTCCTGAATAGGGATGAGGATGATGCCTTGAACAACAAGGAGTATCCAAATTTTTGGACATTTGTGTCAAGATTGCAGGACAGCAACACTGAACTTACTCAGGAAATCTGGGAACTCAGAATGCAATTATCAGCTGCAAATTCCCGAGTAGATAGTATGGGCAAAGACATTAAGAGCATAGCATCTAATCAAGCTTAATCAAAGAAAAGCCTAACAACCTCAAAAAACAAAGCAGCGGATGCTCACCCAGCTTTGACAAAAGAAAAGTAGTAAAGAACACTGTCCATCAGCCATAAAATAGTTTGGAAAAACTATGGGCCAAATTCAGTCATCAGAAATCAGTAGACTAGCGCAATATTATCAAACTTAATCATCAGAAATTGATATGGATGCAGAAACTGATATCTCAAACATCTGTTCTATGCCTAGAGTACTAGCAGCAATCCCGACTCCAGACACATCCCAATGAGAAAGAGGTCTGATTATGAGCGATGATACATTAAGATGCTCAAGAAGAAGCATGACCCCTGTGGCCAAAACAGGGCGAGATGACTTCAAACCATTGAATATACCCAAGTATGACAAGGATGGAAACGTTCACTCTTTCCTCAAGTTTTTGAAAAATCAATGAGAGGAGCCTCAGACCATGCTAAAGGATTAGCACTGATTAACTCACTCGATGCCCATAGCTGTGACCTCGTTATGCCCTATTTGGGCGACGATTGGTCCTATATGGATGCCTAAAGTGCAATAACCAAACAGTTTGGAGGGCCTGAGAAACTAGAAACCCAAAAAAGAGAGCTTCTTAATATCAAATTCAAACATAATGAGACTATTAAGGACTTTGCGGATAGATTCTTCCATGAGGCGCAAGTTCTGCGGGGGTGCAATGCAATAGATAATTTTGACGCCAAGATTGCATTGGAACACACGATTATGCCCTTCCATGAACTGCACAATGTTATGTTGCCTGCATTCAATGGAAGCTTGGAAATCCAAGACCTCACCAATTACTTGAGAAGCTGTTCCCATAATTTCAACACACCTAATTGGGCCAAGGATCAGCAGAAATATTAATTTCAGTTCAAAAAACAATACGATGTCTGACAAGGAGGAAAAAATCCAATACATGAAACAAAAATTTGAGCAAAAACAGCAAACAGGGCTGACTACATGCTACAAATGTGTTCAAATAGGGCACTCCGGTAATCAATGCTACAGACGGTCCAACAAAAATCCTGGGGTCAACTTTGCTTTATAAATTAACAGTGACAGTGAAGCGGGAAAAGAGAAGGTGTAGTAGAGGCGGAATGCTCTAGCTCCACCAGTTTCAAACCATTCCACCTGATCTAAACGACCTCCTTAGGGCTGAATATGTTGCTAAAAATAACCATATTGGGGCTAATAATGTCATGATGTCCACTACTTGGGCCACTGCAAAAGCAACTAAACCCTTGAAAATAACCAAAGAAGCCCGAGTAGAGGTATCAAAACCTTATGCAAAGCAAATTATTGGTCAGGGTCTGGACCTACAACCTAGATGTTCAACCAACCTACCTAAGCTTAACAACGTTCAAGTAGTAATTAACATAAAGAACTTAGCAGATAACTTCCCAGATATCTGCCCAAGCCTGAAAGCACACCTGGAATTGGGCAATAGCCACAGCATTCACACAATAAATACCTCTTAAAACTACTCTGAATGTACTTATGTGGACATAGCAGTGAACAAGGTGCAAGTTTGGGCCATTGTTGATAGTGGCGTCCTATCAATATAGTCAGTACACAATTGGTTAAAAAACTGAAAATTGCGCCAGATGCTGCCCACTGCCATGAATATGGAACCACTGGAGCACATACCACCAAATCGATGGGCACCTACAGTACCCTACCACTCCGATTTGGATCCATTGTAGTAGTGGCACCTGCCATAGTGTTGCCAAATACAAACTATGATATCCTAATAGGGACTGATTTCCTAAGAAGATATGGAGTTGTTACCAATCATAAGGATGATACTCTCACCATTCTGGGCCAGGCTATTCCACTTTACTACAGCTGTGATAAGGCAGTTGAAAAAAGAAACCCAGACTATTCATAAATCTGGCCTACAAAGATGGAGTCATCCAAATTGAGTATTACAAAGCTCGGTCAAAGATAAAACCACTTCCTACTCAGATTGAAGAGTCAAATTGCATTTCACTTCAATCAAATCAGAGCATCACTATACCATCCATAGAACAAGTAATTGTCCTGATAGGACTAACAATTAATATCCCAGAAGGCCTTTAAGGTGAAATATATCAACCATGGTCTAAATCTCGATTTGAACCAAACATTGCCCCTGGTATTATCATTCCAGGCCACGGAGAGATACATATACTATGTGCAAACCTGCAAAATTGGCCCATTTTCATTAGGCGACATCAAACAATCGCTTTTCTGCATCTGTTCCCTACCACGGAAATTCACTCATTCAATGAGTTCAGAAAATTTGTCAAATTAGGGCTCCCCAATAAGGACCAACTCAGCATAAATAATGTTGTCCCTATGGCTGATTTAAGCAACCTGACCAACTCTGAGAAAGTCCAAGCTTAGGAGATACTCTCTAAATATTGGGAAATATTTTCTCAAGAAGATTTTGACTTGGGATGTGCTAAGGGTTTCACCCACAAAATCGATACTGGAGATCATAAACCAATTCAATTACGCCTGATTAGACGCTCAAAATCATTAGAAGAAGCTGTATCCAAGGAAATTAAGGAACTCCTCAATTGTGGCATGCTAGTCCCTTCAAAAAGTCATGGGCCGCACCAGTTTCAATAATAAAAAAGAAGGATGGAAGCAACCAAGTAGTCATCAACTATTGGAAGTTAAGCAACATTACAAAGAAGGACTTGTACCCACTGCCACGAATTGATGGCGCCTTAGATAGGCTAGGGGGTTCAAAGTTTTTCTCAGCAATAGATCTTATCAGCGGATTTGGCAAATAGATCTTTCCAAAGAGGAGCGCGAGAAGTGTACAATCATAACCCAGGAGGGCCTATTCCAGCTGATAAGAATGCCTCAAGGGCTCTGCAACGCCCCGGCCACATTCCAATGGGCAATGGACACATTCCTGGGAGATTTAAAAATTGTCATGTGTACTAGTGTACTTTGACAATATCAACATTTTCAGCTGCACTTTTAACGACCACCTGGAACACCTAGAGGAGGTTTTCAAAAGGAAAGCTGCTGCAAACTTAAAAATCAAGCCCAGAAAATATTAGTTTTTTCAAAGACCAACTGAAATACCCCGGATTTGTGATAGATAAAGTGGGTCTTTGGCCCCAACCCTCTAGCTGGATGCCATCTCCAAAACGAAATGGCTCAAATCCAAGTGCAATATTCAAGTATTCCTAGGCATGATTGGTTACTATCGCCAAATTTGTCACTGACCTTGCACAACTTGGATAGCCGCTCTTCTATTTGATAAAGATAAGGTCCCATTTGACTGGACTCTAGCTTGCCAGCATGCTACTGACCAACTCCAATTGGCCCTATTAAGCGCACCTGTTCTTCAATATCTGGACTTTGATTGTGAATTTATCATCCAAACTGATACATCCAGAACAGCAGTGGGGGCCATGTTATCCCAAGTTGAAGAAGATGGTGAAGAACATCCAGTTGCCTTCACTAGTCAGACCATAAACATTTATTGAAGGAACTATACAGTGATGGAACGAGAATGCTTAGCTGGCATATATGCTTGCAAGCAATTTTGGGTCTACCTTCATGGTACTCATTTTAAAGTTGTTACCAATCATGCTTCCCTAATATGGTTGAATAACTTAAGAGAACCTGAGGGCCAATTATCCCGCTGGGCACTAAAGCTTTAAGCCTATGACTACACTATCGAGCATCAAGTGGGTGCAAAACACCAAAACGCTGACTGTCTATCCTGACTACCCACCATTGCAACACATAGTCAGGCTGCCAATGAGTTGTTTATGAAAATGATCACCGGAGAGTAACAGGATGAGCCTGAATCTGTCCAAAAAATACTATCAGATCTACAAAAATACAACCATCAAAAACAGGATGCTTTACAATATTGTTGAGGACAAAAAGTTTATTTATAAGACCATTGGTCCAAACAGACTTAATTATGGCAGCGCATAAGGCCATAGGGCATGGCGGATTCAAGAAGATGAAAGAGCACCTGAAGCAATTCTATTACTGGGAGTCAATGCATTTTGACATCCAAGAAACGCTAGAATGCTGTGAGGAGTGCCAGGGTGAAAAACCATTCTGAAAAAGCACATCTTACCAGCTTGTTTGGCCCAACTTTGCCTGGCACACTGTATCTATTGACGTTGTCAGCCCGCTTCCAATAAGCAATATGAAGGCCAAGTACATCATTATAGCCATTGACCACTTGACCAAATGGGTCAAGGCCAAGGCCAAGGCCATTCGGGAAGCTGGAGCAACAACTACCACCAAGTTTGTACTTGAAAACATCGTCCACAAACATGAATGCCCTCAGGTTATTCTGACCAATAATGGATCCAACTTTACCACCAATGTCCTTGACAAGCTCAATCAACTAATGGGAGTACGTGGTGTGCTTTCTGCTCCCTATCACCCCAAAACTAATGGGACTGTTGAGCATGCAAATGGGACGTTGGTGAACATTATCCAGAAGTTAATCTTGGCCAAACCATCCAAATGGAGTACATATTTAAATTTGGCAGTCTTCGCCTTTAATATTTTTACCATTTGGCAACCAAGATGTCCCTATTTCAAGTATTATATGGTAGGCACCCAGCCCTACCAACGCTGCTATATTTGGTCCTAGAGGATCCCAGTGAAAACACTTACCTTCAGCACACTGAGAAGCTTGTGGATGCCTTAATCTAACTACAAGCACAAGCCTTCAACAACAGTTTCTCCAAGAAAAAGGCCTGGCATCAAAAAGACTTAGAGAATCGCTACCCTCTGGCCAAATTTGAAGTTAATGATGAAGTTCTATTTTGTAACACCCACGGATCAGGATGAATGCAAAAATTAGATCGCATCTGGGTCAGGCCATTTGAAGTGATTGAGAAAACATCTAAGTTTGTATACACCATCAAGGATATTCGGACTGTCCATATATACAACTGAGTCCATGCAAAATTCCTAAGAAGGTTTAATAAGTGGGCCAATTAAGAAAAGAAAAAGTAAAAAAACATAAAATCATAAAAATACAAAAATACAAAAATACAAAACCAAAACCAAAATCCAAAAACTCTAAACAAAAAATACTTCTATACTAATTAATTTTTAGTTCACACTTGAGGTTGGGGTGGGGATCCAACTTCAGACTCATCGGGCATTTGGCCCATCATTCTTCACCCATCAGCCAGTCCAGCTGAAGTTACCAAATAAAAAAATACAACTATATTTTTGTCAGGCATTCAGACTGATAGAAAAGACCAACATAGGCTAATCAGAAATCCTAGGGCTTATGTTCAAGTCAAGAGGGGGAAATGTCAGGTTCTGGTGATTGACTCAAAAATAAACCTTCAACAACCATCATATTGGGCCAATTATCCTTTCAACGCTTGAACTAATGCCTATTGCAAATATACAACTCAGGCCAATTATCTCAACAACAATTCAATTGAAAATTTATCAGGCGCTCATCCTGAATACACTTGCATATTATGGCTGATTCCAATGCATCAAATCTAGGCAATTGGTCCCAATTATAGAAATTACAAACCATTCAAAAGTATACAAAATAATTTGGGGATGACCTGAAGTTAAGTTTAAAAGTCTTATGGACAATTAAACAAATGAACAACGTTATCAATTTTCCACCTGAGGGCGAAATTTGTATGTCAATACGCGTAATAGGCATGATAGCACTTTCTTGGACCACCCAAAGGGGGTTACTTAAGGCTATTGAGGAAGAGGCCTGCTGACGTCCCAATTAAGGGTGTATCGTTTTCTTCAATTTAGGCCAAAATTTCACAGAAGATTTGCCTCATCAGCAGTATGACGAAACTGAAATCCTGAAGATCTTGGACAACTTTTCATGCTTTTATCACAATTTTTGTACCTGAAATCCTCCTGATTTTCAAGAGTACTTTGCCACCAATGAACCTAAGAAAAGGTTTCAGCCATAGGCAGAACTGAGTGGCAAAATAGCTGTTTAAATTTTGTGCTGGATGTGGCCAGGAGATGCCCTAGAGGTATAAATATCAGCGCCTGGCCTAATGACCATTATCAAATAAATAGCTTAAAATAAAAGTTACATTTATCTTATCCTTTTACTTGTTTTTGTCCTCAATCCAACTTAGGAGAAGTGTCAACAAACTGGAAGGACTGAATCCCCAGTTTGTATATAATCCTGCCTCAGATGAAGTTCCCAATTACAAAGAAAAATTTACGCCCAAAATTGGCCAGAAGAGTCGAGGCAAATTTAATAGGCCTAGTGAGTTAATATATGGGTCAAATCCCATAAACCACAGGCATTATTGAGGATCAACCATTGGAACTTCAGCCTGAATAGATGTGCTGGATACCAATTTCCAAGCGAGTGATCCTTGGATTTTGACACCATGTTAGCAATTGTCTCAAATGACTTGCAACCAATCCTTCCTCTATTGTCGATTATTGAGTTAGATTTCATAACTCTCCTGAATTTGGCTTCATTTGCAGATACTCCTAACATCATCATTGAACCTCCTAAAGCAATGCCCTTCACTCTCAATTGTCTGCTCCCCAATGGATTGGACTTTCTTCCATAGTTCCTCTTTCAACTTGGTCTATACTACAAGCCAGCTTTCTTGGCCACCGAACTAGCCATCAGAAACAGCGTACATTTCGAACTCCCTATACAGAATTAAGGGCTCAAGTCACTGAGGTTTTGAAAATAGCTCTGAACTTTTTAATCTTGAGAACATCCTAGATCGAAATGTTGCAGCCTATGCTCTTTACTTTGCCAGCCAAGTTCTTCAAAGTTGAGCCATGAAGCTTCCAGCCTCCCCAGTTTCCATTTCTCTTTCTGATTTAGCTTCCAAGAAGCTCATAGTCATTGATTGCAGGATGCCATTTGCTCCTACATGACTATCTCATTTCTGGCGCGTCTCATTGGTATCTTCCATTGATGGCTTTGATGGACATGCTTTGGCAACCCCTCATCTAGTATCTCTTGTTCGTTGCTGGCCCATATGTCTGGTGTTCTTGACAAAGCCCACCTGCAGGCGCTCAAGACCAACCTTTCAGCTCTGGTGCCATATCTGGATTGCTTGGGGTTATTCACCAACTGCTTCTTCTTGTATTGTTGCTTCCCTCTCCACTCCAGGGTATCACGTTTGGCTTCTTCTGATATTTCAATTTCCCTTCCCTAGTCTCTTTCTTGCAGTGATCTGCGTCCACTCAAATAACTTGGCTTCATGTAAGTCTAGTCCTCACTAGCGTCCAATCTCACATAGATTTCAATGGTTATTTATTCCTACTGAAATCCATCCTCCCTCCCCAAGAGGTGACATATACAGAATCATCCCAACTCAAGGATAATCAATGAAAAATAAAAACTATAAAATATATCAGGTTATTATCCATTTTTTAATAACATTTTTCCCATACCTTTATCAATCTTTTATTTTTTACTTTTTTCCATGAGACTTGACCTTGTTTCAGCACAGCGGTCCATCATTTTATTTTATTCCCCCAAAATAAATCCTAGGTATACTTAGACCTACCAGTTTTCTATGGATCAGAGGTCTTACTTTTTTAAGACTTAACCATCTAGATTGGTTCAGAGGTCTTTTTTTACTTTTCCAAATCATTAAACATAACCAACTAAATGGTTCAGTAGTCCTTTGGGGACTCTTTTTTATTATTTTTCCTCAATCAAATTGCTTTAAATACTTATCATGGACTCAATCTACTATCCTTCCATACAAGAGGTCCTTGATGGAGTAGGAGTCCATCGCTGTCTTATTGATAATATCAAATGGACCCAACCACAATGCATCCAATTTGTTTCTTCTCCTGAAACCATGCATAGTGCAATAGGCAACTCTTTTGCTTATTTGGTATTCTTCAAAGGCTGGTCAGTTCTTATCATCTATTATTTTTGCTCATATTCTATTCTTCAATGCTATATTAAATGCTTTCAAGTGCATTTTAATCAAGATATTTGTCAATCAGTCCAAGTACTGCTTGGCACTTATCCACGATGTTGGTTCCACCACCAAATATAAAATCAGCAGCAACGCGTCCTTTCACCCATATAGCAACTCAAACAGCATTTTTCCCATCACCATATGATGACTGATAGTTTAGGCAAAAGTCACCAAACTCAGGTACATTCCCCATGTAGAAGTACTTTCTGTGACCAACTTCCTTAGCATCGCAACCAGCATCCCAATAACTCATTCCACCAGTCCGTTTGTCTCTGGCTGGCATGCTATAGACACTACTCCTAAGATCCCCATTATTTCATTTAATCACAGAATCACATGAGATTAACATTTGTCCCATTGTCACTCAACAAGACTTTCAGGCATCCATGGTGGTATACTACTTGATCCAAGATAAATCTTGCAGTGCTTGTAGCGTTTACTTTCACTGGGCCTTCATCTCAACTCATCTTGTCAGATAATCGATCACAATTATTATATATTTGTCTCCCCCTGTGCTCAATGTCAGCTGTCCCATCACATTGATGGACACCATGTGCTAAGAAAATCCAGGGCAGACCAGTTGGTATCCCGTCATATTCTTATGTGGCTTGGGCAACTGGCCTGCACACAGCAAGCTAGATAATCTGCAACATTATAGTTGATTCACTCCCAGTAGTACTGGCAAATATGTTCAGACATTTTTAGGCCTCCATGCCCAGCAACCTTATGAGTGGCTTTAATGATAGCCGCTAATTCTGGAAGCTTTGGGAATAGTAATCGCTTCCCATTGATCATCTTGAAATCTTCTCCATCCATGGTCTCAGTGTTTTCCACCGCTTTTTAGAGTGCACCTTGAATTTCTTGGGGCTAAATCCCGTTTCTCCATCAACCATTCTCTGGAATAACTCATCCGCTTGCTAGTATACCATCTGGACCATTGGTAACCATATTAACATCTGCATTCTGATGAGAAGCCCCCGCTCAGTGGACAATAATATAATTGTAAGCCTGTAACTTCAATGCCCATTGGGCCAGTCATCCTTCTGGTTCTCATAAATTGTGAAGCCAATGCAACAAGGAGTGGTCCATCACCACTTTGAAGTGCATTCCATGGATGTACACCCAAAACTGTTTACAGGCATAAATGACCGTAAGGCATTCATGCTAAGTTACAGTGTAGTTCCTCTCAGCGGCTGAGAGTGTCTGGCTCAAATATGCCACTGGATGTTCATCCCCAGTTCATCTACTTGGCTCAATATGGCGCCAATCTCCATCAACAAAGCATCAGTTTGTATAATAAATTCTCAATCAAAATTTGGATTTTTCAAAATTGGAGAATCTATCAAGTACTGGTGCAACTCATCAAAGGATTTCTATGCTTCTTCATTCCATATGAATCCTTTCATCAGATCCTTCAACAAATGGAATATGGGCTCAGCGATTCTTACAAAAGCCTGAATAAATCTTCTATAGTATCCAACCATTCCAAGGAACACTTGGATATCTCAGACACTCTTCAGCACAGCCATCCGTTCTTCAGCTTTAATCTTCTGGGATTGTGGCTGCAGTTCACTAGAGATAATAACAAAACCAAGGTATCCCAACTTTTTCTTGAAGAAGTGACACTTCCTCGACTTAATCTTCAGGTTGGCTGTGGATAGTCTCTTAAACACTTCCTACAATTGGTGCAAATGGTCAGTAAACGTCCTACTGAACATATTGTTATCATCCAAGTACACTTGGATGCATAAAAACTTCAAGTAATTTAGTATTTTGTCCATGGCCCTCTGGAATGTTGCAGGCCCATTTCACAGACCCTGGGGCATCCTCGTCAGTTAATATAGCCCCTGCGTGGTGATAATCGCGCATTTTCTTGGTCTTCTCTTGGAAAATCGATTTGTCAATATTCTAATATAGATCCATCGCTGAGAAATATGTTGCTTCTCCCAATTGATCTAGTGCATCGTCAATTCTTAGTAGTGGGTACAAATCCTTCTTTGTAATCTTGTTCAGCTTCCAATAATCAATCATCACCTGATTCAAGCCATCCTTCTTCTTCACAATAAGAATCAGACTCGCCCATGTACTCAATGACAGAACTAGAAGCTCATGCTTCACTAGCTTGCTGGTTTCTTCCTCCACTACTGCTTTGGCTGCCTTCAACCGTCGAATCAGTTTCATCCTGATTGATAAATTACCCTGATATCAACCTTGTGGATCACATCTCTCATGCATTCCAAATCATGGTCATCTTGGGAAAATACTACCCGAAAATTTTCAAACAATTCAAGCACCTCTTCATGCTGTCCTTACGTCAGATCAGCGAGTTGCTTTTGATTAACCAATAGGTTGATACTCTTGGTTACCTCAGCTGGTAATCCCATCTCATCAAGGGTCCCAAAATCATGGAATTTCCTCAGTTCAGCCATTGGGATTAGATGAACAAATGCAACGATATGATTCTTCTCAATCTTCATTAGATTTTTGCTTAAATTTGCCAGGAGAACTAGAATTTCTCCATGGGCTGTACTATTATTCCTGGAACCACCCAAGCCTCTACTTTGGATTTCTTCTAGGGGCTTCCAACCCCCCCATACAGCAGCTCCAGTATCTCTAATATCAACCCCATGTTGACTATTATTTGTGATCCTGGTAGTATGGTTTTTGCATTCTTGATCCTCAGTGGAATTACCCAATTTTCTAGGATTTTCATCAGCATTTCTCGTCGCTTCTGACCAACTAGTTGGTATCAATTTAAGACAATGCTGTCATTGTATATCAAGTTGATGAAGTTTTTTAACCTACTCAGTGGAGCTTCCCATCCTTCTGATAGAACAATGATAACGCCTGACCCAAAAATGGTCAACATACTATCCTCAAAGTTACATTTAACTCCCTAAATTTATAGAAATTCCGTCCTGATTAGAATGGTCATAGTTTTGTTTAGCCAAAACTATTGCTGGAGCAGATACCACCAAGGATCTTAATCAAAGTGGTAGAGCACTAAACGCTCTACATGAGATGGTGGTATTCAGCCCAGCTGTCCCATATTCTTTATTGTCTCAAGTCATTTGTGATATTAATCCTTTTCACCAACTTAGTTGAGACAATATTAATGGGCGCTCCGCCGTCAACATTCTCCCACACACATACTTGTTTATTCAAGATAAGGGTATTATGGGATCCTTCTTGTTGACATAAAAGAAAGAAAAAATATGAAAAGCATAGGAAGCCACACCCATACTTGATTCACTAATATATCTATATATGTACACTCAGAGTATTGCAAAATAGTATTTACTGAGTTTATAGTGGCGTTACTAGTAGAATTGAGGGTGCAAATTATTTGCGCTGATAAATCAGGGAATGATTCCTTGATTGCGCTGAGGGGGATTGACAGGTTTGCCTCATCTAATCAAACTTCAGTCAATTATTTGGGATTATATATGGCTCGAATCTTGTCTGATAGTTGTCAGGCATACAGCTAAGCAACTTCTTTGATTATCTCAGGGGTCAATCCTCTTTGCCCTGGATCTTATTACCACGTTCACGTCCAAATTGACTACTTGATACAGCTGATCTTGCATTTCTTCATCCACAAACAGATCACTGATGTCAATTTTATTGTTCATAATATCTGGAGGAACAGGTTTCTCCGCAGCTATAGACTGTTCCCCTCCTAGGCTGCAGGCCCTTTTCCCAATTCCTTTGTGGATGCAGACTCTTTTGCTTGGACCACGTTAATTTGATATTTTGGTTTCTTGCAGTTCACAGTGAAATGGCCTTTTCCTTTGCACTGGTAACAGACTTTATCCTTCTTATTAATCCATTTAAAATCTTTGGGCTTATTTCCCAGCACAGTTCAGTTATTCATTTCCTTAGCGCCCTCGTTTCCCTTTGTGGGATTCAAATTTTGTACTAAATTTGATATGAAACTTCTATTCAGGTCATCAAAGGTAGCTCCCAAGTTATTTAAATTGTCTACCATCTGAGATGTAGTTATTTACATTGTGAACATGGAAGACATCATCTGATGCAAATTGCGGTAGGGCCAAAGGGCCACTTGTAGTGAAATCTGGTCATCAAAATCATCCAGCACTTTTGCTCCAACCAGGATTAGCGATATCTGGTAGAAACGATTGGTGAAGCTTGATAAGAATTTACCTTTATGGAATTGAATGCCCATAAACTCTAGTTTGCACTTTGACATGTGCATCAGGCTTCCAAATTCCTTCATAATTGCTTTTTAGACTTTGTGTATGACCAGTTGTCCCCCTCTAAATGGGGCAACACTAGGTTTTGACAATCAGTATTTAGGCAATTCATCACCGTTAGTGCCTTTTGAAGTTTACCATATCCATACATTGTCATATTGAACGATCAGAAAAACATTGGGGCATTATCCCAATGGAACGTTGGCAATTTTGGTGTCACTTTAAATCTCTCCTAAGGTTTCTCTAGCAACCTCTCTGGGTTTAGCTACTCAGCTCACTTGGGGAATGATTTTTAAAATCATATCCAAAATAGTGGTAAAAGTGGGTGGCATTTTTCTTGGGGTAGTCATCTTTCCAATTGGCATATGAGGAGTTCTTTCTTCAGCGTTGGTCGCCACATACAGCTCACATTCACATTTTTGAGTTATTACTTCTCAACCTGTTTAATCAGCTGCTAAATATCTGCACTGTATGCTCTTAAATAAATGCAATCTGCTTCACGCTCTAGTTTTCAGAAATAAGACTTCTCAGGCTACGTCGACTTTTTTCTTTCTAATGACATTACTTTTCCAAGTAACTCATTTCCAAAACTCACGACATTTTTAACCCTTCCCTCCATCATGGCGACTCTCTCCTCCAAGGCTGCACATTCCTGATGATCTGCCGAGTTTGGGGCGTTCTGGTTAACAGTTGCCAACTCCATCCATAGTTTTCTTATTTTGTCTTTATATGACATCTCGTTCTAATATCTTTTAAACAACTACACCCCCTATAGTGAGCGCAAATTGTTAAAATTCATAGGTTTTCTGATTATTCTCAGATAATAACCCCTATAATGTATTAACTGCACAGGTTTGGTTGTTGTGCAATTTTCCACGTTATTTTATAGTGAAATATAATCGTTGATGATAGTTTGGAGACTATATATGTAGTTGAATTGAAGTGCTAGATTTTGGTCCAATGCTAGAACATTTTACACTCTCAAAATACTTATGATGACCTGAATAGAGATTCATTCCCTGGTACCACCTAACTTGATCATCACTCAGATGCATATTTATGGTTTCTCTCTATGACACACAGTTGGCAGCAATACCCAATTCAATTCAGCTTCTTCTCTGGATCCACGCTCAGATCCTTACTCTTTATTCTAAATAGTCTCCCAATTAGAGCACACATCAATAGTTTCCTTGAAAAATAATAAAACTTGAAATGGATTCTGATAAAGTATTTAAGATAATACTATGGTAATTGATCTGTTAATTACTGTTTTTTATTAGTAAATTCTCTAGGAAATTTATAGTGGGAAATTCAGCGCCCAACCCTCAGTTGGCACCTCATCGATGAAACAGCAACCATTCTCATTGAATTACACATCCTTGTCTCAGCAGAAATGATCTTCCCCATCATGGCTAGGATTCTGTTGTTTGACATACTCGAGACCTAAAAACAGAAAGAGTTGGAAAACGTGTCCTTAACGTTTTTCTCAATCCCAGAAAACCAACCATATTTGGCAAGTGACCTGCTTAGATAATGGGACTTGTTACCCATTAAGGCAGGTCACAAACCAACTGATCTATTTGCTAGTTTCAGGCGGCATCACTCACCTCACAACTTGATCCTTAAATTCTCAATTGGTTGGTAATAAAACCTGACTAATCCCAATCAGTACACCTGATAGTTAATCAACTATCAGATGCCCCTATTTCAATGGCAACTCTGCCTGAAAAGATCTTAAGCATTTGTCCAGATCACTCCCTGATGGATCTGACCCAGAAGAATAACCTAAAATCCCCCAAACATTGTTACCCAAAATTCAGGGTCAACCAAAATCCAATTCACTTTGCATTAGGAAATTATCCCCTAGTGATCTCTGGTAATCTAGCTGGCTGGGAATATGGGCAAAAATCCCAACATCCTTGGACCAATTAGGGGCATTGAAACTTCTGGCACAGCGCCTCAAGTAATCAGTAAGCTCTTGGGTTCTCATATTTAAATTGAATGCTGGAATCATGAAATGGTCAAATCATGATAGGGTTTGACCGCATGCTCCATTGAAATTTAAACATCAAACTCAGTAATTTTATTATATCTGAGCAATACTTGTGACTCGTGGTAAAACCTGTCAGCAAAGACTTTAAAATCTCATTCTGCTTGAATTTGTATTTAAAAGCTCAGTTTTCTGGCTGATAATTCTTCAAGCCATCCAAATTGGTTTATCACTACATTCTAGGCATCCATATAGGACCATTATAAATCAGTATGAAATAATGAGGTCGCAGCTGTAAACATTGATTGAGTTGATTAGCATGATGATTTTGAATGGTCTGATCTCATTGCTTTTTCATTTCAAATAGCTTTAGAAATGAGTGAGAATTTCCATCTCTATTAAAATATTAGCAAGTTTAGAGTTTTGAAGTTATCTTGGCTTGTTTCAGGAATAGGCGTTGAACTTCTTCTCATAATTGACCATCTTGGCGAATCATCAGTCAGAATTGTGACTCTGTCCCTTTGGGGAGTATCAGGTGTCAGGATTGATCTCAGAATTTTAGGCAAAAGATGGATTTTTTATATCATTTTCTGCATAATTATTGATTCCTAATGATTCAATCTCAATGTTTGCTTCAAACTGCTAAATTATGATACTTGAGTTCAGGCCTTAATTGGGTTTAAGCCTTTTTTGGCTGAAGAACAACCCTTTTTTCATTCTCGCCTTCATCAAGGCTGTTCAAACACTGGCAACTCTTCTTTCTAAGTGATACAGAATCTTTTTAAAGTTGTCACATTCCTTTTTTAATATAGATTTATTTGATGTCTTATGTTTGATATCTTTGGTATGACTTTCAGCTAAGAAATTTGTTGTTAATTGCATTCTGAGTTCCCAAATTTTCTAGGTAATTCTGGCGATCATGCCTGCAATCTTGACACAACTATCCAGATTTAGAAAACTCATCTTTGATCTTAGCATCCTCTTCATCCCTATATGGATGTGCTGGCAATGCAACAAGATCTTTGATGTTCTTATGTAAAACACCCAACTCACTTTAAACATAATACTAAAAGTGAGAGTGCATTGATTTAAGCCCATATGTTCTCTTCAGGCCAAAGTAGCTTGTGTGGTGAATCGTTGTCTGAGTTGCTAGAAAACTGGAACGAGTTTCCATTTTTAACAGCGGTTATTCACATTTTATACCCATTCATATGACAGTCCATTGTGAGAAAATAATTCTGCGGCTCTCTTTGGGATCCTACATTTAGCAGCTCCTTAAAGGTTTTAAATCTCTGATGAGCATCATTGAATTATTCTATATTGGCCAGCGATTGCCTTTCAGACATGGTAAAAACTAAAATTTTATTTTTACAGTAGATCATGTTGGGAATATCGTTCTCCTTCTTCTACAAGGTAGATTTCCATGAGTTTCAAATTTTTGTCTGATAATAATTCTCTGGGTATGCTTGATCATTTTTAATACAAAAAAACTAATTCATTAGTTGCTTCGCTGTTTGTAAGACGTTTGGCAGGAGCTTCCATGGTCACCTCACAATACTTCATGTACATCTCAATCTTAAGTGCACAATTCTTGAGATAGTAAATAGGCTAAAAGAGGGTTTGATTTGCGATGTACTAATCCTAAATCCATGGATGAAGTTTCCATCATGTTCTTATCGCTATTAGATGTAAATTTAAAGGTCCTGATGCTGCTACATTCCTTCCCTCCACCGTGAAAAGATCCAGAGAGTAAGAGGTATCCTTATTGGAGCCTTAGGGATAGTATTAAAGTATTTTTTGATTTTCTTGTCAATAGTTTAATTATCATTATAGCTTTCTCTGCTGGCAGAAGCTTCCCAGGTCTGTATTGTGGGTTCATATCAGGGAATTTTATCAGTTTTAAGTGATCACCATTTGTTAAAATCCGAGGATCACTACCTTTTTTATCAAGATTCTGTTTGTTAAATTGGGAAGAAGTTTAGCCAAAATGTCCTAATTTTTTTCACCAGTGTCCTATAGTATATTTTTTAGTACTAGATGGTCGTCCTATAGTATATTGACCGTTCAGAAGCTCAAAAGGCTTATCTAAAATTAAATGACTCTTTTAATATCTTGGGATAAAATTTCCCTACAAGTTTTTGGAACTCCTACTGATGCAGCAAATTATACAAGCTGGTGATTTATGTCCTAACAGCTTTTCAATACTCTCATTAAGATAAAACTCTGATAAAATAACAGATAAAATAGAAATAAGAGATTATATCTTTATTATTAGAGAATATGATCAATGATATTTTTTACTTGTCCAGGTGCCAGTATTTATACCTCTAGGACATCTCCTGGACATACTTTGAGCATGAGATTTTCCACAGGTATTAATTTCCACCTCAGTTCATCCCAAGAACTGATATAAACATGACCTCTTACTACATCTACTGGTGACAGAATACTCTCAAATTCAGGAAGGTTTCAGGTAAAAAATTGCAACTTAATTTATAAAATTATCCTAGTCAGCCCAGATTTTTATTGTCATACAGCTTATTAAATACAATTATTGAGTAAAATTGACATCATGTTAAGTTAATGATGTAACCCTGATTGGGAGGTTGGCAGTATTATTTTGAATAACACCAGTACTCTCATTTTGGCTGTCCATGCACAAGTGATATCATGCCAATATGAGCATCAACATACAAATTTTGCAATAGGGTGGAAAACTGATTGCAATAAATCAAGGAGTAATTTATTGTTGCCATTAGCCCTTGGGATTTTCAGGTAAATCCTAGGTATCAATCCTGGGATGATTTAATAAATTATATTAATTCTATGCACAGTTAATCAGGAAGGGTTGCTGGTTTTTCTTCGGTATAATTAGGAAGATTGATGGTCTTTAAAGGATTTATATTTAGATCCAACCAACAGAATCTGACATGTGAAAATGCGTTCTTTAGCCAAAGTGGATGCCAGCAGTACAGCCAAGTTTATAAAGAAGCCGTTAATGGATCAGCATGGTTGCCCTCATGTTATTTTATTAGACAATGGAAGCAACTCCACCATGTATATTATACTTAACTAAAACAATATGGTGTGAATACAAGGAGTGGTGATGACGCCCACCATCCAGAAACTAATTTGGTGGTCAAAAGGGTAAATTATACTCTAGCCATTACCTTGAAGAAGATTGTAACTGGAAAACCTTCCAGCTGGGTAATTAATTTAATATCAGTAAAGCTTGCCTATGATTTAAGCTATTATTTATTAACTGGTAAATCAAAATCTAAACTACTTTATGGGCGTTAGCATGTTTGCCGCCCATTTTATATTATGCTCTTGTACTGAGCTTAAAAATGGCGCCTTTACTGTACTTAGAAAGCCTAACAAAAGTATTGAGAGGGTTACAATCCTCCCATATTTCAATATAATTAAGCAGAAAATTAAGTCTATATAATTTGAGATTCAAACTGGTCTGATCTGTCGACTTTTAAAATTAGTTATAGGAAATCTCTTGTGACATCCATAATTTTGATCGAAAATAAGCTGAACAAGCTCTGTGTTGGGCCTTTTGATGACATAAATAGGGCGGCATCATATGCTTATACCATCAAAGATCTTTTCAATGGTAGATTAGTAAATAAAGTGCATGCTAAGCTCTTAAGAGCATGTAGATAATAGTCAAAAGAAAAGAAAAGTGGTAAAAAGATAAATGGAAAAAATTGAAACAAGCAACACACCCAAACCCTTTAAATTAGTTTTATTTTAATTTTTTATGGGGTGGTTAGCCTGGCAGGGTGGTTCCTGCTTCCACTCTAGTATAGGTTTTATTTGGCACAGGTTAAAAACCAGTACTGGAATAGAAAAACTTGTCGTGTAAATTTATCTCAATATCAACTCAAGTCAAATGTTTTTTCTTTGATTATTTGCCAATTCCTTAAGCCTTTCATGTCATAATGGTTTAATATTTTCTTTTTATTTTTCTTTAATGTTGGAAGTAAGCTTGTTTGGAGCTTTGCCATTGTTTTTTGCGCTAAATGCTGCCAAAGTTTTTCCATAACCTCTTAAAGGAAGTTTTATTATACCTCTTTGTTATGTTGTTAAAGTTTGTTTGGCTCAACGAAGGGTGTCATGACCTGGATTTTAGCCACAGAGGAGCTCACATGATTAGACATGTTGGAAGAAGGTAATATGCTAAGCCACGGGCTGTGTTGTGATTTTATTCAGCTTATTTATTCCAATATGTTCCATATAGTACTCTAAAAATATGGCATGGTTACCAATTTAAATAACTAATTTTAATGTTTTTAGGCTCAAACTGGGGAGCTTAAATTCAGCCTTTAGTTCAAAGGATCAATCATGGCTAATTTGATGAAAACACTTCTAAAAGGTATCAGCTGAGTTGCTAATAACAATAGTTTACTAAACTGCAGGTGAAATAAACTCAACTATTAATCTTATTAGTGTAATCACTGACATATGGTGTATTTCATACTTCTGGTCTCTAATAAAGTATTGTTATTCTTCAGAAACCAATACCATTTATTTCTAATGCTTGGCCATTAAAAAGCCATGAGTCACATATATATGAAAGTAAAAAAAGTATTCGAGGTGGGTCGACCTTGGGACAAATACACCACACCGAGTATTTTTCTAGCCAGTACAGGTTTCGAACTCGAAACCTGCACTTGGGGTGGAAGCAGTTTTACCCGCTCGGCTAACCACCCTTTATCATATATATGAAAGTAATATCCCTAAAAAACACTAGTTGTCGTTATCAAGGTTTTCAAGTAAATTATTTATTACTTTTGGTTTATCTGAGCCATTGCTGGATAATATTGTTCTTCATATCCTCAAACTGGAAGCAAATGTATTTAATAAGTAATAAATTTTATTGAAAACCTTTGTGGCTGCCGCATTTCATTAAGTGTATCAAAAGTATAAAGGCAACAAAATGAATAGAATTTGGAGGAATTATTATAATTTATCAATACATAGGCTCATAGGCCCCCTATGATAATAGATCCTGTAGGTTCCACATACAGAATCTTCCTGGTCACTCCATATTGCATACCAAACAATGTACATTCTTCTCTCCATCAGTAAAGCCTTTTGACCCCATTATTCCAGTGCTTCTGGATCTAGTAGCTGAAGATCAAGGAGAAGTATTATTAATTTGATAACTGAGTGGATCTTGGTGATCAACGCCTCATGATAATTCTATATTGATTCCCTTCTCATCTCATTTGGCCAAGGGTTTAATAACAGTTTATAGGCCATAAGCCAGTTCACTGGGACACGAATTTAGTGTATGAGTTTATTGATTTCCCATCTCAAACTCAGACAGCATGAGTGCAGGGATTCACCACCTTTCAATATTAACAATAATTCAGAGAGAATATATTTACACTAATGTTCCTTGTTGGCAATCTATATTGCTTCTATCCAATAGTTGGATTACCTTTCAAAATGTGTTCTTATTGTGAGCAGTTTTTTGGCTACAATAGATGGCCTATTCTATCGCTACAATTCTCCCTCTTGATTTACTAAGCAAAGACGAATTATTAGTATACTGTTTGGCATATGAGGCACCATTTTTCTGCAATTAAGGATATAATGTCTCTTCCATCACACCCTTCTTTTCCTCCTCCTTTTGTCACAATCCATATTATTACACATCTGCCAGAGGTTATGGCTATGAGTACTCCTCATAGTTGCCCATGAGCATATCCATTTCAAAAAACGTCTCACTAAATTTGCCTCACCGCCTTAGGTCAAGGGCCCTTAATCCTCACTCATCCAGCATATCACCTTCAGGGTTCTCTCTCTCCCAAGCCGCAGATTTCCAACCAGATTTGAGAATATTTTTATCTCCAGAGATCAAACCTGAACTGGTGCATAAGATATCATAGAAATTGAAATAGTTCAGTTCCACAAACAACCACTTCAGCAATAATGTGCGTTCTGATGATGGCTGTTATAAGAAGCAATTAACAGTAATGTTGTAAGTCCCGGGGAACATCCCTTGGCCCTTGATCAGGCCATCTTCCCATTCCCAAATAAAAAGACACCAAAGAGGATGGCAGTACCCCTCGTTACTTGGGGCAATCTCACTCACATAGTAGATGAGCAATGGGTAACAGCTCTTGCTTCGGATCCCACCCCCAGTACCCACACTCACCTTGGCAGAACTGTTGTGGGAAATTAGAAAAATCTGCACTGAGATTGTCAAATTGAAATTGGTCAGATCTAATTTGTTTGGCAATCTGGCTGATGGTCAAATCTCAAATGGCTGGAAAGGTATGAAGACTGAGGTATTGGCTGGAACGTCCAATGGCTCCAATTTGATCAATAAGCTGATAGAACTAACATTGTGTGCCATCAATGAGGGTTTGAAGCCCTCTGTTGGCAATTTGGGTGTTATGGCTGATATGCTGCCTTTGACCAAATGGACGGTTCAGCAACTGAGCGTGGATGGGTTGGGTGTCCCAAACCTATTCCCAACCAAATGGATCCATCCCTATGTGGGGTGGCCTTGGGGGATTCCTGTTGCTTGTCGGGGCAAATGCCATCATGCCAACCATCAGAAATGTAGCCAAGCCCTGGTTTGGACGTTTGAGGTCAAACTGACAGAGACTCAGCCCACCGCCAAATTTTGCAATGTCAGTTCTCAAGGAACAAACCCACCCATTCCTGAACAATTCGCTGGTTAGGTCAAAATTGTGGGACCCAATCCCATCTTGTCACTACCCCAATAGACCACTATGTAATCAGTTGCATAGCACTGAGAAAATTGTTGGTCAATTTTCTTCCTTTTCCTTCAAATAAAAATTTACCAAAAAACTAAAACAAATTTTATTTTTCTTCCAACTGCATCCCTGATAGCATTTCCCCGGTGGCCCATTGGTCTATACACCAGATGGGCTCTACCAGTACTCTTGGTCACTAAGGCCCCCTTCATCATTAATTGGGTTCAGCAAGTCCAATATTTTTGGCTTTACAATCCCATGATTACTAACTTCTGGCAGCAATACATGGGAATCTTGTGGCCTTATGTCCACCAATTGTAAGAGAGAATTCATCTCCTTGCCACCCTGGTTGAGATGGCACCATATGCCGAGGATCTTATCTGAGACTATCTCAGTGATTCCACCCCCTACAGAAAGACCCCCTGGGTTGAGAGTGGGTTCAGTGTGGTTAGTCATTGGGATCATTCTCACCATGTTGCTGCACCAACACTTTGTTGTTTCCCACTGCCTGGCTCCATACCAAGTCATCCGGTCAGCAATGCCTCTGGCATTCTGGCTTGCTTTTGGGTGCTTATGCATCCCAACTGGCAGGCCAGTCTAAACTCCTTCTGCTGTTTCCATGACAACTGTGACATAGATGACAAGGAATGGCAGAGTATGATGAGGCCCAAAAAAAGCTAAAAATTAATTATTGCTTCTTGCAAAATAGACTAACTACTCAATGTGTATAGATTAATCCTATATCTATACTTTTCATAACTATAGATATATTTTTGATGAACTGGCATGAACCTATTAATAATATGACTGTTTAAAATGTTTTTTTGCATGATTTGTTGGATGTTTTCTTTATTATTTTAAGGGTCCAGTCCATATTCTTGTTAATTTGTAATTTCGTTCATATCCATGGTTGTTATTATACAGAAAAGGATCACTTATCAAAAATGGACATCGTAGACAGTCACAGAAGATTGAGACATGGTCTTTATTCAATTTTCCATTATGTGGAATAGCTTTCAGTATAAAGTTCAATCAATTTAGAAGTTTGTTTTGAAAGTAATTCTGTGGTTTTACCCCACCAGCATCTTTTAAACAAGATATAGCAGAGGTGGCAAGGCCAGATGCCTTCCATATGATTACTTAATGGATTTTTACAGTTGCCAGATAATACCTGAAATTGAATGCAAAAATGGTGTTGGGGAGAAATGAACTTCCGTTCAAAAGCCAATCTGCTACCATCTTCTAGAAAAATTAACAAGTGCCATTGACTGGCGTGATGGCTCCATTAATTCTAAGAGATTAAGTGTCATAAATACGCTTCAGATTGCCCTCATTTTATTTAACTCAAGGATGATATGGGAATTAAGTTAGCTTCATTATTAGTGAGAATGAACTGATGGCTACCATGTCTTTGTATCTGGACTCCATGATTAATCTAGAAATGGTTGCTGCACTTAAATTCCTAAAGTATGTGATTCCGCCAATTTTTCCTATTGTCTATAGCTACTATAATGTATTTGACATGTTCTATACCAGCAGGTAAAGGGCCTACAATGTCGATAGACACAATGTGTAACGAACAGGGTTGTGCCAATATCCCACGAGGGAATTGGGAAGTAAGAGCCACATTACTGACTCCACTAAAGACCAGCCCGCCTGAGCCAATCAACAAACCCATCCTCCAAGTTTTGCCATTGCCACGTGTACTCAGATCCAAGTCCACACTGTTGGAGGTTACCAAGTTACACACCAACGCCACACATGCCCACTATTGGAGCCTATGCCTTCTGATCTGATTATTTTATTTTTAAAGTAAAACACTCTTTTCAATTCCGCCAACAAATCTTTATTTTATTTTAGGATTTATTTTAGAAGGCTCAACTGAATAATCAAGCCAGCCCATCCTCAGATATATAGTGCATTTGCAAATGTAAAATAAGCTTTTCACTATGCCAAGCTCTCCTGAATCATCCAGCACATCACGGGCAATGATTTCGTTCCCCATGGAATCATCATCTGAAATGCTTGTAAATCTGACGTCATATTGGCTCAGATGCATTTTGGCTTCAGACCATCAAATTTACCTTGCTTTGATTCCCCTTTATTTGGGTTTCTTCTTATTAATTTCCTATTTTGGATCAAGTACTAACTGATCCATTGCAATGTATGGATCAAGTACCACCTGATCAGTTACACAATGTGCCATGCAAATTGAAGATTACTATGTGATAAGTTGTGTTTTTGTAAAAAGGGATTTCTGCCTGGCACTGATGGCAGCATAATCATATCTAGGACTTTAAAATCTATGCTTTCCCATTATTACCAAGACTTTGATTTTTTCTGTCTTGTGTAGCCCTCCATGTCCTATTACAATGTGCATATTGAAGATGGTGTTAGGTATCTGACAGTCTAAAGAATTCAGGCTAGCCACCAATTTATCTGAAAGGTTTCCTTTTTTCTAGCTAATTATTGACTCAATTATTCATTGCTCATATTACTTGTGGCGCTTCATCAGAGTACTTGCCGCTTAACATCTTCTTGTACACCAATTCATCAAGGTTAGAGGTATGAATTCAGTCAATAGCCAAAATAAGCAATATTCATCCTGATATTTTGCTCATGGGGCAGTGAATTGTGATTGAGGCAAAATCCTAAAGTTTAAGAGCCCACGCATTAGCCAACCTTCTGGCTCTTGGAGTTTTGCGACCAGCATAGCAATGAGTGATTAAATAACCTTAAATTTTAAACACTTAGGTACACCTGAAAATGATTATATTCATAGATCAATGCAAAGCACTCCCATCTGATTATGGTGTAATTATGATTATGACAATATACGCTCCACTTACAGGAAGCAAAAAGATGATTGGCACCATAATCTTAAATTGAGAAAGTAATTCCCAATGATGGATGCTGATGTTTCAGTCTGAGATCTAAATTTTAAAAAAAATGATATATTGTAACACCAGAGTATTGACTAGTGCAATTATAAAGGTGTTAAAGGTGATTGACAGTGAGTACAGGTAAACAGTGCATCTTTTTTAGAGTCTAATAAGTGACTTAATAAGCAGACAAAATAGGGAATGGAAAGACAGTAATCTAAGCAATTTCTTTGAAAACGTGTATATGATGTTTTAGTGGGTATATCTATTAATCTTAGTGGTTTTAACTTTGGCAAGCTGGGGTTGTAGGGTTCTTTATCTATCAAAAGAAAACACTTCAAATGTTCTATAGAGAAGTTGCATTTTCTGGGGTTTGCCATCATATTAGCAGCAGCAGATTGGAGGCTGAAATTCTTCCAAGTGCTATAAGTGTTTGATAAGTTTTTAAAAATCATTTATATTGTCCAAGTATACTAAGATGCAGGACATTATGAGATCACATATAATAGTATCCACTGCTAGTTGAATCATCTCTGGGCATTGCACAACCCTTAGGTAATTTGAGCAGGTTGGAATAAGCCACATTAGGAGATCATCTAACACTTTTTTGTTCATTAGCCAACTATATCTGCCAATATCCAGAGATTATCTACATAGCTGAACAATATTTTTACTGTATAAACAGTCCAGCGCTTCATTAATCTAAGGAAAGTATACTTTTTTATAATATTAGATTTGTGATAGTTTATAACTATCTTATTGGTTCCATCCTTCTTTTTTACAACTATAACTGGCTAGGCTCATAGATCTTGGACGGTTTCACCATTCCTTATTTCATAAGTTTCCCAATTTCTTCAGCTACTACTTCCTTCATGGCGCGTAATCAGCGGACTGGTTCCACGCAAGGTGTGGGAATGATCTTGCATGTCTATGCGGTGGTCAATATTGTGGATGCATCCAAGATTGTAATCATAGTAGCAAAAAATCACAATATTTCTCAAATAGCATAAGGAATTAAATTTTTTGAACTTAATTAATTACATTAAGTTCTCACTTGAGACCACTTCTAATATACTGGTAAGACTGCCACTATGCAGTCTAAACTACTCTAACAATATAAACTCATAAAGCATCTAATTTTGTTGACTAAAATTAGTGCAAGTAAGCTATCAAACAACACCATTTCACTATTGTAGGCTCTTTTTGTAAGTTACTAGCAGAATCTTGTATCTTGGCATTTTTTGGTATACTAATCTAGACTACATGGGTCTCTAACAGTGAGCATTTCTGTGGCAAAAAATGCTTCACTGCACAGCCCTTCTGGTATATTAACCTCAAATCAGTGACTTTAAACACATCATGTCCAGAGGCTACCCTGATGATTTGCATAGCGAGTAAATGTAGCCTTTGAACTAGTAGATTAAATTAGGAAAAGCTCAATTTCCTCGTCTTAATTGATGATAGCAGTTGTAGAGCATTTTACCTTGATATACCAGGTTTACGTGGGAGGTGCACATACAATCCTTAGATATGCCATGCAATGTAAGCTAAATGAGATCATCTGACCCAGTATAAATAATGTTTCATCTTCCATGTTGATGGCTCTGAATTGCCTTATAAACTCTACTTTGATCAAAATATTGTGATATTGATTCAGAAGCACAATCTCGGGCACCACCATGTTACTCTCAAAAATGGAGGGGTAGTGGGATGATGCACTTTTAGATACAGTAAACTCAGTGCTAGCAGTTTTATATTTTCTCGATGTTCAACACTCAGTTTTAATGATATGTTATTCATTATTATAGTAAACAATGGTGATTGGTGCTCCTGTATCTATGATGGCTCATATCATGATTTATTGCCACAAAAATGTCACAGTTGGTACATATAGAACAAGAAGTTTAGCAATTGTTTAATACATGTATGTCTAAAATATTTATTGTCTAAAAAAGGCGCATGATACCACTTCCAATTTAAAGGGTATTCTTTGGTTATCTTGTTTACCAGAAAGGCCACACTACGACTTTTAAAGATGATATGTAGGTAGAAAGGTGTCTTACATCAGCAGCTACTGTTTATCATCTGACAAGTGTAAAGCTTCTCAATTTATTGACAAGCTTCTTTAGCTGCAATATCCTCAGCTTATGATCAAGTTACTATATGAACATAGTTGTTAGTTTTTAGATTTAATATTTCTTTGATGGATATTCTATGTTATTTTAAAAAAATCCTTTGAGATTGGGTTGGAATATTATAATTTTTTGGTTGTGCTAGAGAGTCCCACTTCTACTAAGCCAACTTTTTCCCAGATCATGTGAGGATGGTTGTATTACGTGTACTTGTTGTTTAACAGGGCAATTTATCAATAATGTCTCTTTTTTACACTTGTAATACATATAGAAAACATAACATCTTTGGTATTCATTCATAGTCACCACTATAGAACTTGTGTGTGAGTAGTATGGGGCTGTTAGAACTGGTGCTCAGGCGTTGAGTTCTAATGTCACAAGTGTGTTTGTACTAAAGTGATAAGGAACTGTATGAAGACAGTGACCTTGTAAATGCACACAATAGACTTTTTTATAAATGTAGGCTTTCTATTAGATAAAGATGAAGAGGCACCTTAGAAATAATACTGGCTTTAGATCAGATGCTCACAGTGGGTAGTCTCAATTGTCTCCAGCTGAGATTATCTATAATAAAGTTTTTCTTCCAAATGACATTCCCTTCTAAATAAAGATCTTCTGATTATTAGAAATTCTATTGGTGCATATTATTGCTATAAAGCATTACTAAGAATGGTAGGATAGATGCATAATATCTAAAATAAATCAAGAAAACAAATGCCTATGGCTTGATTATTTTAATTCTAGTAGAAAGAAGCCAATTAAAATTTAAACACTGTTGGATGGGCATGGCAGATAATAAGAAGCTTTATATTATTATACTATGCCGGCATGGTGGCAAGCTAATAAAATAACATAATAAAATAATAGGTGATAGGAAAACCTGGCCTGCAGGGTGAGGTAATTATGGAATTATGGAATCATGAGTTGCACAAGCATGGATAAAGAAGTTGATCTCCCTTCATAATTGCCAGTAATCAGAGGCGCTAAGGCGAGGTTACCAGTAACAATATAACAATATATGTGGAGATATATATAACAATGTATGCTATGGGGAGAAGTTATCCAAAGTAAATCAATCTTATAGATTAGCATTTGCGTAGTTTAAGCCAAGTAAACTCTCTGTCTACATACATAAAAATAGTTTAAGTAATAATTATATTAGATGGTTGGTCAAACCAATAACAACATTTCCACTTACTTGACTTATCAACTGGGAACAAAAATTGGTGGGGGTAATATAGGGCTTTGAGAATCTATGGCCATAAGGATGAACATTGCTAGTACTTTTTGGAACTTAGCATGCATCCAGTTTGTATGGTACCTTAGTGGGATCTTTCAGGGTGTAAGCATAGCTGATGTCTTCTTAATAATCTCTATGGGTCCTTACACATGTACACCAATTTTCTAGTTCTTCCAAAGACATAGTTGTCTTAATATAAGACCTATTTCCTTAGTGGTAAGGTAGGTAAGGTACATTGATTCTATTATCACGCTTCCTAGAGCTATTTTCTGAAACAGTGCATTAAAGTATGCTTTGCTTTCTAGCTGGATTAATGTCTGCATTTTTTACATTTATTGACTATAACTCATGTTCTCTATAATAACATAGAATTTAAAATTGGGGGTAGTTTAAGATGATTATCATATTAACTGGAATGGTGAGTGCCCCATTACCATGTGTAGGTGACATTATATGCAAAAATGACGGAGGGAAAGATGAGGTTACAGATTGTTGAAGGTATTCCCATCCCAAATTTCCCCCATAATTTGAGGAGGATGCAAAATCAAAATTGAGGAGCTTGCTTTTGGTGTGAGTCACACCTGCATTGATGCGGCTTAGACTTCTCTTTTTAACCCTGATTATACCAGAACCCACCGGCACATCAAGTCTTTCACTTGTGTTACTGCTCTCATCACTTTTTCTGAGCATCAACTTGCTCAATATGTTGAGTTGATGGACACCTCTGTCCTCATAAATGAAGAAAAGCCATAACTATACATCCTTATGCCCCATGTCACTGATGATCCCAAACCATGCTGTCCACCGTGGTCTGTCAGATTAAGCGGGCACAAAACAAATGTTTCCTTAAAGCTTCCTCATCTTCTGATATGGCTTCCTAGGCTGTTAGCTGAGGTGCCATATTAGGATTTTTTTTATTTTTAATGATACCTTTTTGGTCCATTTTCAATAAAGATGCATGGCGGCTCCCCTTTTGGGTTGGGCACCACTAGTTATAAAAAGAAAAGAAAGAAGAGGGTACAGATGGATGTTTTTATTGACAACCGTTTGAAAGCTAAAATCTGGAAGTTTTGAATTACACTTCCAATGGGGCAGGTTGTATCTCAAAGTTACACTGGGCGGATTCTCCAAAAATGCAATGAAGTAAATAAGAAAATACAGGTTAAACTTGACCTAATTTTTATTTTCAAAAAGAGGAAATATTTATAGGCTTTTTTATGGTTTGTAATCTATCAGAGTGAATTAATCTCTGCATGATCAAATCTTCAATCAGTTGATCAGGATCTGATTGATCATTAACTTTGATAGATTGTGATAGATTGCTCACTCCTTCTGATGATGTTGGGGGAATTGAGGAAGGGGATTTTTTGAGATATGCAAATTTGGTGAAATCCTGACACTTCCCCCTCAAGATTTGATCGCGGTGGAGGATGACTTCTTAAAAACCTAGGATGAATATGATTTACCACAATACCAGTATCAGTATGAACAATCAAATATTCTAATCCTTTTCAAAATATAACTCTATAAGGACCAGACCAATTAGTTCCCAGCTTTTCAGTCCGTCCACCTGGCCAAGAATGATAATACATAACATAATCTCCAATCTGATATTCAGGTAAGACTGGTTTATGTTGATTGCTTTGTAGAGTCTCTCTTCAAGTGGTGGTTTCAATTGAATTCATTGCTTGAGCCTGGAGGCGGATAATCTCATCAGCCAAATTTCTCATAACTAAATCAGAATTTTCTGGGATGCTTTCTTCAAGGATAGTCTGAACACTAGAAGGGACTGAAGGATCCCGCCCATATATACACTTAAATGGGGACATCTTGATAATGCGGTGATAGCTTATCCAATAAGCAAACAAGGCACTAGGTAAATAAAAATTCCACCAAGTCAGATCAGTCAAGGCCATTTTCCTTAAAATTGAGACCAAGGTTCCATTAACTCGTTCAATGGCCCCATTTGTGGATGGATTATATGGGACAACAAATCGCTGAGTAGTGTTAAATAATTTTGATAACTCCTGTATAAGCTGCGAGGTGAAATTAGTCCCATTATCTGACATAAGGACCTTTGGACATCCATGTTGGGAAATAATATGCTGATATAGGAATAAGGCTGTAGTCTTAGCCAAAGGGGTAGCAATTGAAATGGCCTCAACCCATTTGGTCAAATGGTCAATGGCCATAATGATATACTGATGACCATGCACTCCTCGAGGAAAAGGCCCTACAACATCAATGCTGACTACTTCAAACGCCTTAGTTGGGGAAATGACTTGATGTTGATAAGTAGGGTTGGTAGTTCCATGACGTTTGCAAGTAAGACATGAGTCAAGAGTCTCCCAAATGAACTCAGTCATGTTGTTCCAATAGTATCAAGTCTTCAACCATTCTTGAGTTTTCTTTAAGCTGCTATGACCAACTTGTTCATGACCTTCCATTACAGCGTGAAACCTGGAGTTGGGATGTAGGAAGGGCAACCACTTAGACTTGACTTTCTTATACAAAGCTCCATCTTGAATCATAGTATCCTTGGTAATTGATTTTAGATAGGCTCAATCCTCTTCAGTCTCTCAATCCCATAATTCTGGTCATCCAATAAGATTATACAAGCGTTCTTCTTTTTCTGGTTCCAAGGTCAGAATAGGTAGTCAGGATAACCCATCCGCATTTTGATGCTGAGCTCCTGAGCGATGAACAATGGAAAAATCGTAATTTTGCAATCATAAAGCCCAACGGGCCAACCTCCCATCAGGATCCTTCATATTCTGCAGCCATCGTAAGGAGGAATGGTCAGTAATAACGGTGAAATGGGTACCATATAAAAAGGGCCAAAAATGCTTGATGGCCAAAATTACCGCCAAACATTCCCGCTCAGTAACACTATAATTTCGTTCAGCCTTTGACAAAGTTTTGCTATAGTAAGCAACAGGATGATCCTTATTTTCTTCATCACACTGAGATAAAATAGCCCCAATAGTGACATTGCTTGCATCCATATGTAGAAAGAAAGGCTTATCAAACTGGGGGTGAATTAGAACAGGTGCCTTCATCAAGGCGGTACACAGAGAATTGAAAGACTGTTCTTGAGCTGATCCCCACTTGAAAGACACTCCTTTTTGCAATAGATAAAATAAGGGTTCAGCCATATCAGCAAAGTTGGGAATAAATTGCTGATAATACCCAACCATACCAAGAAAGACTTGAATATCCCATAAAGAAGAGGGAGGAGGCATCTGTTGGATGGCTTGAACTTTGTCCGCAAGGGGTCAAATCCCTTTAGCTGAAACCTGATGTCCTAAGAAGTCCATTTCATTTTGAAAGAATGAGCACTTGGAGGGCTTGAGTTTTAAGGAAGAGCCCCAAATTTGGCTGAATACTTCTTTTAAATGGTTTAAATGCTCAGTAAAGGTTTTGGAAAACATGGTAATGTCATCAAGATATACCAGAACACAAGTAAGCTTTAAATCCCAGAGCATACTGTCCATGGCCCTTTGGAAAGTTGTGGGGGCATTGCTTAGGCCTTGAGGCATGCAAGTTGGTTCAAACAACCCTTCACTCAATATCAGGGCACACTTGGCATGATCTTCTGGAGACAGTTCAATTTGCCAATATCCACTGGCTAAGTCCATGGCCAAAAAATAGGTGGATCCAGCCAACAATCTAAGAGAATCATCAATCCTAGGTAAGGGATAACAGTCCCATCAGGTAATAGCATTCAATCGATGATAATCCATCATGACTCGATGAGAACCATCTTTCTTCTTAACCAACAACAATGGGGATGCCCAGGGACTATTGGAGGGTTTCAATAATCCAGCCTCCAGCAATTGATTCAACTCCTTAGTAACCTGGGCTTCTTCTACTTTGGATTTATGATAGGGCTTCGCACGGATAGGAAGGTGATCACCAGTTTCAACAGTGTGCACTACACCTTTCATCTTCCCAAAATCGTAAGTATGCCTAGCAAAAATGTCAGAATATTTGTCCAATAATTGAAGCACTTGTTTCTCCTGTTCCTTAGAGAGATGTTTCCAATAGCAGGTCCCACAGTAAGGATTTCCTGATCACTCTCCAATCCAAAGTCTTGTAAACTCCCAAAGGGTTTAACATCATAGATATGAGATAAGGGTAACAGCTTGACATAAGCAATTGGGCGCTCTCAATCTACCAGTTTTGGCACATCAGTAAGGTTCGCTAGTAAGACAGATAAAGAGCCTGAATAAGCATAATCCAATATTCCAGGACAAGGCAAGAGTTCTTTGGCAGAAGGATTGACAGTGCCCTGGACTTGTAGCAAATGCCCCTTGGGAATCAAAAAGTGCAAAGAAGTATTAATGATCACTTGTGATTTTGGTGGAATAACTAATTTCTCAGGAGAAAAAATAGGCATTCCCTCTTCAATATCAGCCATGGTAGGAGGTAATTTTACATGAGGATCTTCAACCTGATACTGAAGTGAATAAGACCTTTTAGTTCCTTCTAGCAGACATAACTGACGTCAAGTGGAAGCATGATCAGATAAAAGTAAGGGAACTCAATACCCCAAGAGAGACAACGACGAGTCAGGGTAGTTGATAATTCCATCAAATTCTCATAAAAATTGAGTTCCCAAGAGTAGGTCATAACTCAAATTATCGAGCACAATCGCTGGAATGGTAAAGGTTAATTTCCCAATTTTTCAGAGGAAGGGATGAAAAAGCTCCAATAGACTGAGTACTCTGAGGGCTGGCGGTGCCATATTCTTCATAATGAGAAATATTGGGGGTTAATTTGATCCATTTGACCAATTTGGAGGAGACAACATTCACTGGGGATCCAGTATCTATGATAGCCTTGGCATTGATTTGATTTACTCAGAAATTAATTTGGGTAATGGTGCTTCCAAACTGAGAGGATAATGCCAATAAGGAGGGCAAGGAATAAGAAGAATGGTCATCTTTATTACACTCAATTGAACTTTGCTGCTCTTGCTGCGCACTCACATCATTATCAAGGTGAAGAATCTTATTGGTCTTATCTCTTTTCTTTTTTTCATCTGCTTCCTTTTTAAAACAACGATCCTCAGTATGAAAGTAGCGATGACAGTAATTACACTGGATCGCTCTAGTGTTCTCAGGCATGGCAAAGACTTTGGGCTGACTAGGTCTAGGAGACTCATAAACTCGGGTTTTTCAGAGAATTGAGGGGGCAACTCCAATAAGGCCTCCTTAATATCCAAAATACTTCGGAAATTCTTTTTGACACTGATCAGATAAACTTGCATTTGCGTCCTAGTAGTAAAGGCTGACAGAACTGCGGTTATTGCATCATCCAAGTTTAACTGACCACAGGCTACAAGAGTTTGAGCTTCCCAATAGAACTGATGAGCAAAGTCCTTAATAGATTCATTTTGGTGGGGCTGTATACCCATAAAGGCCTGTTTTTGCGAAGATAGGGTCTGCTCACTTCCAAATTCTTTGATCAATGCTTCTTTGACTTGAGCCCAAGTAGAGCAAGTCATTAAGTGGGGAACCATAATATCTTGAGCCAATTGAGTAAGGCAATTAGGCAAGTAATTCATCTTTTGGTGATCCGTGGCCTCACTTAATGCCTTTTCATACAGATATAGAAAGGCGATAATGCTGCCTTCCCCTGGGGAGTATTTGTCCTTGAATACTGGCTTGAAACTCATGGGAGCATTGGTAGTCAAAACATGCACTCCAGGTTGTTCAGATTGAGTAGACACATAAGAGGCAGAATCTGAAGCTTGAGAAGAAAATTGAGGGTAAGGACCAACAGCTTCCATCCAAATTTTGTTAATCCATCAATTCAGGTCTGCATGCCCTACTTTCTCATCTAGTTGGCGAGATAGCTCAAAAATCTGTTCCTGTTGTGCATTGTACTTGAGTTCCAGAGTCTCGATTTTCGCTTGGAGCAATTCCCCTTTTGATTCACAAGCATGTAATAAGATATCAGTGTCCTTGGCCCACTTTCCCAAATTGATCAATTCATTGGACAAGGACTGCAGAGTCAAAAGGGGGTCAATTGGTACCCCATCAGGGGTTAGGTTGCATTCTTTGGCCACCTTAGAGAATTGTTCACATAAGTGGGTCATCATGTTCATGAGAGAGTTAATTTGCTGATAAGATCCTGAATGACCATCAGCGCCTGGAGGTCCACGAGGTCCATCTGCACCTGGGGGTCCACGGGGCCCATCAGCTCCAGGAGGTCCACGAGGCCCTACACCTCCAGGTGGCCCACGAGGTCCTTCTACCCCAGGAGGACCCATATTTCCAGAGGTTTTCTCTACTTCATTGACCCAGAACTGAATTCCTGAGTACAATTGTTCCAATTGAAAAAGATGGGTTCTAATTTCTTCCTCCATTGATTGACTACGCTCAGAGAGTTGGGAAACACCCTCTCTCCATTCCTTCTGGATCTCTTGAACCTTTTTGGAAACTGTACATCAATAAAATTTGATATCCCATGATCAAACTGAATGAGCTGCTGTTGTACTTCGTTGAGGGAAGTTTGATTATTAATAATAGCATCACAATTATCTCAGCTAAACTTGGAGGCTGACTTGAAAAACTCAGAAATATAATTATTCAAGGATTGGAGTCCTTCTAGTAAATTGAGCATCCCTTGATGGTGCATTCCAACTACAGGTAGCAAGTGGTATAATGTAGGATGTACAAGTTGTTGTAGATATTGTTTGGAGCCAATCCCTGGCATTTGAGAGGTTTGCAGCACTTCTCACAATATAGAAGGTACTGCATTTGATTGAGATTGGGTAGAACATATTCCAGGGATTAGAGCCCCTTCAAGTAATTGATTGATGATATTTTGCAAGGCCTCAGGTGGCATTTGAAAGTCTGAGGCAAAACTTAAGTTAGGATTATAGAATTCCAAGTTGGCCCAAAATTCCAACGTGGAGGGTAATCTTGGGATTTGGGCTCCAATTGAAGGGACCCATCATAAAATACTGCCTTGCTCTTGATCTTGAGCCTCGTCAGGCGAAAATTGAGAATCCATGGTGATAGACGTGGTCACTGGTGCGTAACTCAGAGAGCCCCTGTAGTGAGCACCAGTCTGGAAGTTTTGAATTACACTTCCAATGGGGCAGGTTGTATCTCAAAGTTACACTGGGCGGATTCTCCAAAAATGCAATGAAGTAAATAAGAAAATACAGGTTAAACTCGACCTAATTTTTATTTTCAAAAAGAGGAAATATTTATAGGCTTTTTTATGGTTTGTAATCTATCAGAGTGAATTAATCTCTGCACGATCAAATCTTCAATCAGTTGATCAGGATCAATTGATCATTAACTTTGATAGATTGCAATAGATTGCTCACTCCTTCTGATGATGTTGGGGAATTGAGGAAGGGGATTTTTTGGAGATATGCAAATTTGGTGAAATCCTGACAAATTTTCTTTACATGCGCTTAACCTTTCTGTTCATTACCATAGTACCAAGCTATCTTGTGAAACTTTTTCATTGGCTATATCAGACGCTAAGGCCTCGGTGGACAGATAAGATAGAACTCAGCATTTTGGTCTTTAACGCTGGGCTGGTGCTTAATTAAAGTCATAGAATTGTAGGTTAACAGTCTATTGGCCCCCACCCTTCTGGCTCCTTTTATTCTTTATCCTGCTCAGAGCTGCATGGTAAGTTACCACGAAAATTGTACTCCATGAACATAAAACCAGAAATGCTTATACGCATAAAATACTTCTAAAACTATTTATCAGTAATGGTGTAATTATATTGATGCACATCCAGCGTCTTGCTGCAATAATCCATGGATACTCTACTCCCCCATAAAAAATTGGAAAGCTTCACTCCTATGGCGTTAAGGGATTCATCCTTCTGAACAATAAATGATTTATTAAAGTTTGGATAGATAAGTATTAGTGCTTTGGTGAGTAAAAGCTCTAGCTTGTTAAAGTTCAGCTGGTAGTTTATCATCCACTCAAATTGTAACTGGTTTTTGGAGGTGAAATAAGGTTAACATATATAGCTAAAGTTCTTAACAACTCAGAAATATAAGCTAATCATCTCAAGATACACTCAGATGTTATGATTACTACTTAGTGCAACAATTGTTTAATAGCTTCATTCTTTGCTGGTTGGGACCATAAGACATGTTTATCAATGACAACCCCCAAATATAAAAATTGCTCTTAAAAAAGATACACTTATGCATCTGAATTTAAGAACACTCCTGGAGAGGTGGCAAAAAACTTCATCCAAGTGGTGCAGTTGCCCATCAACATTTAGAAGCGTTTAAATCTCTAAATAAGCTAATACACAGAAGAGCTTTATATTTCTTATTATACTATCCACAGTCCATTTAAAGGTTGCAAAGGGCATTGCACAGCCCTTGAATCACCCTAATGGGTTTGTAGAGGCCTCAACAGTAACCATGGCGCATTTCTCCTTCTCAGCTTTAGGAATCTTGATCTGCTAATAAACATAATTTTTAATTTAGTTGAAAAATTTTTGAACGCCGCCCAAGTGGTCTATAACATTATTAATGTGAGTTGAAGGATTGGAGTCATTATTGGGTATGCTGTTGAGATTCTTATAAATAATTACCATGTGATTAGAGCTATCCTTCATTTTTTGATAAACAACACTGGGGAGGTCCAAGGACTTTTAGGGAACACTAAAATACCCTTTTTGCACCATATGGTTAATTTCTTTGTTGATGACTTCAACCATTACCTGTTAGCATCTGTAGGACTTTATGAAAATTGACAGATAACTACTTTAATGGACAAACATCCACTTTGTGGTCTAAACAAGGCAGAAGGTCGTCCATTATGATAGCCAATCTAATAGGTCTTCAGAGGACCTGCCAAGGCAAGAAAAGCCAAAGTTTGGACAAACTGCTTTCTTATTATGTAAAAGTCTCACTTGAGTTAAGCTCAAAAATCTAAATCTTAAGAAGTGGCTCTCTTGTAATTTAGTGAATGTATATATACCAAAAGTATGGGAAATTAATGCAGCACAGAGGGGGAAACAAATCAAAGAGTCAGCGAAATTTCGCTATACCATCATGATTTAAGTTATATAATCTTGATGAACTCATCAATATGCGCGTCTGAGAGATCTTACGCCTCACAAAAAAGGGAGATTATGTCAGGATCTGATTAAGAAAGTGTTCAAAAGTTTAGATTGTATTTCATATACAAAGGACACAATCAACTTGAGTTGTTTTGTGACAATTACTGGTATTGTAACGGTGTGCTACATCATGTGAATGACCTAAATAAAGATCTTCCTTATCTAGTACTAAAAAAAAGATCTTCCTTTGCAAAAAAAAGTGTACATTTCAAAATGGCTAGTGCCTGTTTTTTGTCTTCAGTTAACATAGAGAGGTGTTCTCAAGGTACCAGAGAACATATATAATGGCATTCATTGACGTCAAGCCCAAATCCATCTAGATTAGAAAAAATTGATTTTTCACTCCTCACCTTGTAGAATATTAATATAAGCAGCTATATGGTTTACAAAACTTAATAGACATAGGCATACAAGTAACTGAAAGCACCTGAGTTTCGCCATGTTCAGAGAGAATGAACCCAGACGCATTTACAGGTTCCAAGTTTTTTTACAAAATGAGACAAAATTTCACCATATAAATATTAAGAATTCTTGAATAAAACTATCCTATCATAATTTGATGGGCCAACAGAATAGTTAGCCTTTTAATGACATGTAGTGGAATGTCCCTGAATCTACAGTCTTTGATTGAGTGACCTTTGTAAGGCCGTAAATCCACTAATAACCAATCATCACTATGACATCTTTAGATGCAAGTTTAACAAACTCCTGATTTTGAGGCTTTAGGGCCTCATTATTCAATTTAAAATAGTGGAGTCTATCCTAGAATTACCAAATGCTCTTTCCAAAACCAGAGTTGCCTCCATAAGTCCACATAAAAGAAGTTTTAGATAAGTAATAAAGATCTTGTATATGGAGCACTATACAATGAATAAGATACTATTAGGGGAGCAAATTGTAGCAGCAGCACACAATAAATCTTAAAGTAGTTGTTGTTTTGGGGCCCCACAATACTGTATACTTTATGATGATCTATGTCTGGCGCGAGATCAATTTTTAATAATTTAGTGTATATATTAACTGTTGACCACTGTCTACATTCCTCTGACTTTAAGATTGTTTACTGTAATATAAAAGTAGGGACCCCTAGAAAAAATAAACATAAGAAGAATTTATTATGATGAAATTCAAATGTTTCTTCTTGACATATATGTTGTTGATCTTTACATAATTGAGGGATGGTGTTGGGATTTTTGCCCATATTCCCAGCCAACTAGATTACCAGGATTTCTAGGAAATAATTTTCATGATGCAAAGTGAATTGGATATTGGTTGACCTTGATTTCAAGGTAACTATGTTCAAGGGTTTTTAGGTTATTTGTCTGGTCAGAACTGCCAGGATCAATCTAGATGAATACTTAAGATCTCATTGGGCAGAGATGCTGACAAAATAGGGGCATCTGATAGTTGATTAACTATCAGGTGTACTGTTTGGGATTGGTCAGGTTTCATCACCAACCAATTGGGAATTTAAGGAGTAAGTTGCGAGGTGAATGATGCCACCTGCAACTAGCAAATCAATCAGTTGGTTTGTGACCAGCCTTAATGGGTAACAATTCTCATTATCTAAGCAGGTCGCTTGCCAAATATGGTTGGTTTGCTTGGATTTAAAATACGTTAAGGACACGTTTTCCAACTCTTTCTGTTTTAGGTCTCAAGGATGTTCATGATGGAATACTATCCAGTATAAGGAAGGCCATTGCTGCTGAGATGAAGATGGGTGATTCAATGGCAACGGCTACCGTTTCATTGAAGAGGTGCTAATTGAGGGCTGAGCGCCAAATTCCCCTCCATAAATTCCCTATAGAATTCAATAATTAAGATCATCATCAATTATGAGAGTTTAAGAAATTCATCATCAATTAATAGATCACTTTTACTTATTTATTATCTTAGTGAACTTTTTAAGAATCCATTTCAAGTTTTATTCTTTCTCAAGGATATTATTGCTGTATGCGATAATTGGAAGACTTTTTAAGTTAAAGAGTAAGGATCTGAGCGAGGATTCAGAGAAGAAGCTTAATCAAATTGGGGATTGCTACTGAAAGTGTGTCAAACAAGAGGAACTATAAACAGGGTTCTGAGCGTAGATCAAGTTAGGTGGTATGAGGGAACAAATCCCAATTCAGGACATCATAAGTATTCAAGAGGTTTTACTGGCTGAGCGTTGGACCAAAATCTAATTTTTTAATTCAACTACGGAAATAATTGCCATACTATTATCAACGATTATATCAACTACTATAATACAATGCAAAGAATTTCACAAAACCTGAACCTGTGAAGTTGATATATTTATAGGGGTTATTAACTGAGAATAATCAGAAAACCTATAAATTTTACAGGTGGATTCTCTCAATGCCTCGATAGGCATGGCCAATTAAAACCCATCTATCTTAAGGGTATCACCAGAGGTGTATGGAAGCTCTTGTTATTCCAGTTTTTAAACATAAGGCTTTACTTTACCTTTTTTGTAAATGAACCTTCACTTTCTGGATGCAACAGAGAAGTAACTGTGCATCTTTATCAGAGATAAACGGAATAGAAGCCAGAGATAATAAAGAGGTAACAGCTACTTTTTTACTAGTGACTACTTTAAGGGAAACTGGAAGCAAAGCACTGAGGGTATCCAGTGGCCCTTCATGAGTTATCAATGGGAGGTCATGTTACTATTATTTGAAATATAAAAGAGTTGGTGGAAGTAGAACATACCTTTTCTTATAACCTTATCACTTCCTGAGTCCTCATCAATATCAAGGGTGCACAACATATATATTGGGCTTAGCAACCATAGAAGGAAAATGACTGGTCTAGTTTCCTAACTGGTTGCTTGTGCCTCAATTTATCTGCAAAACATTCAATTTAATAAAATAAGGCCTATAGGGACGGCTTAGATTGGTTAGTGGAAAGATGACCTATCAATAATATCACAAGGCTCACGTTGACTTGAGTCTGGCGCTTTATAAATTGACAGCACTTTAGTAAAGACTAATTTAATGTTTGGGTAATATTATGTTTTATGTTAAGCACCAGTAATAATACCCAGTATTACTCCTTGAAGGGCTCACAGGCGTGGCGAAGAGTGATATGTGCGTTAAAATAATTCAAAGCTCTGATACAAATATAGCCTGAGATTCATGGCAAAACCTTTTTAAAGCTATGACTGACTCATCTTTATTAAAAAAGAAAATTAATATACAGTTATCCGCATTAGAATTTGTTTTCTCTACCAAACTCCAGTACAATGAGTTTAGTAGTGTTGCAGTAAGTAATTCCAACTTCACTTTTTTAGTCATTACCTGACTTCTGGAAAACAGAGTTCCAGAAATCCAATTTGGTTTATCTTAGCGTTCTAAGGGGCACCAACCATGCTTATCTCAAAAAGGGCGGTAAACTTATGTATGTTTCCATTTTTGTCAAACTTGGGAAAGTTTATCAGATTGATATAAATTAACATCCACTTCTTTAGGGCCATAAAAGCTTCAATAATTTTTTTCTTGAACTTCCAGGTGATTTAAACATGAAGCAGAAACAAAAATGATTTTAACTGCTAAAACAGCCTGAGTTGAGGTCTCCTGAGTATAGTGAGATGAAGTTGTAAAGATAATAGGAATTAATGGTGAAGGTGGCAGAGAATTAAATTGCTATCTGAGAACATTAGAATAACAGTGTGACCAGAATTACCAGTAATTAGGACATTCAAAAAATAGGCAGCTGGCGCTTAACCAGCGTCTCATTGCCATCAACATCAAATGCTGAAATAGTACAAATTCTGTATCAATTAGTGTATTTTTGGGTTTATTATTGGCCATATTTTTGCTAGCTTTGCCACAGTCATTAATGAGATCATGGAAGATATTATGCAACAAATTTAAAAGAAAGGTGGCGCTCCTCCATAAACTTAGTTCGCCCTGCTCATCTTTTTGAATAAAAGTAAGTGATGAACTTTTAATGTTATTTTTCTGCCCTTAGGTGGAAACTAGCATATGCAGAGAGTCAATCTCCCTTTTATGGTCAAAAGTAGACTTTTTTACTCTAATCAAATTTTTGTTAAAGCCTTTAAAGAAGCTCTGATAAATCTCCAAATTTTCTTTCATTTTAGAAACACAGCAGTTTTTAAACTTAACAAAATTATAGATAGCTGGCCAATGTGGCTAATAATTTTGTCACAGTTGAAAAAGTAACCGAATTAATTCTTCTGGGCCTCAGAGGTGAACGTTTCTGAATCCAATAAGTTTTGTTAATCTTCATTTTGCGATGGAACCCCTTGTGGAGGGTATTTCTATCCCAAACTTCCCCTATAATTTTGATGAAGATACAAAATATCAATTTGAGGAGCTTTCTATTGGTGCAAGCTGCACTTGCTTTGATGCAGCAAATCTTCTCTTTTTGACCCCAACATCCCCAAACCCACCAGCGAATCAAATCATTCACTTGTGTGCCTGCTCTTTTCACTTTCACTTAGCATCAACATGCTCAATATTGTCATGGGCGGGGATCCCAGACCCTGTCCGTTTCATCCTGGAAATGCCCACGCGGTGGCATTCCAGGCGGGCAACCTAACCAGACAGACTTAGGCACAGGCGAGGCGAACCCTTTCTCATCAAATCTCAGAAATGTCCATGCGGCGGCAAATGGAGTGATGAGGCTGGACTGTCACTAATATGAGGTCCCCTATCACAAACCCAAACCTAAAAATATCAGGTGAGTGAGGCGTGACACCTCGAAAGAGCTTTATTTTTATTTTAAAAATAATAAAAGACCAAACTGGAGGGGACCAAGGCCAAGACTTAGAATTCCAACTTGGAATTTGAGAAGGTCAGGTTTGACTTTTATAAAGTCACTTTTGAGGAGCCTCTCTGATTCATTCCTTAAGCCTGCCAAGCTTAAGGAATGGTTGGAGCAGCTCAGCCCAGCCCTCCGAGTCTGACCACCCACTCCACCATACCCAACAATTCTGATTGGTTCAGTTTGAATTAACCAAATGAACTAATTGGAATGTAACATTCAGAAATTAATCCTTTTGGATGATTTCTGTTTGTTACATCACCCCCCCGCTAAAACAGCCCTCTGGGGGCAGAGAGCCACTGTTTTGGGAGGAAATCGTTGGTGAGAGGTCTTCCCAGGGCGAGTCACCTTGAGCCCCAAGAAGGATCCTCTCGAGGGGAAATGGGGGGGACGGAAACTGGAAACTGGGCTGTTGGAGTAAGCCCCAACAGGTAAGGACATTCGTACCCAACACCTGGCCAAATCACCACCTCCCAGAGGCTACCACTAGGAATGGCCTTCCCATCCTGACCAGGAAGGTGCTTTCTCCAACGATAGCCCCAGAAGGCGCGAAACAGCGCTGGCCATGGGCCATCCCCTTTGCACTGTCAGGCCTGAGAATGGCCTTCCCATCCTGACTGGGAAGGCGCTTTCCTCAGTCCTGCTGGCAGTGGGGTTGACCCCATGGCGCTGGTGCTGGGGCGAATATCCTCCCCTTTTGGGACTTTCGGTCTTGAGGGAACCTGCTGGGAACAGGTGCCCTTGGACACGGCTGCTGGAATTGACAGGAACCTGAAATTTGACAGACCCTCAAATTTCACTGATGTCGCAGGGCTGGCCATCAGTCACTGGGTTGGCCAGCACCAGTTTCCTCAACAGCCGGGACAAAACAGAAATCCTCTGAGGGACAGGACCACCTCCAACCAGAAGCAAAATGAAGTTGAGATAATGTCATGGGCGGGGATCCCAGACCCTGTCCGTTTCATCCTGGAAATGCCCACGCGGCGGCATTCCAGGTGGGCAACCTAACCAGACAGACTTAGGCACAGGCGAGGCGAACCCTTTCTCATCAAATCTCAGAAATGCCCATGCAGCGGCAAACAGAGTGATGAGGCCAGACTGTCACTAATACGAGGTCCCCTATCACAAACCCAAACCCAAAAATATCAGGTGAGAGAGGCGCAACACCTCAAAAGAACTTTATTTTTATTTTAAAAATAATAAAAGACTGAACTGGAGGGGACCAAGGCCAAGACTTAGAATTCCAACTTGGAATTCAAGAAGGTCAGGTTTGACTTTTATAAAGTTGCTTCCGAGGAGCCTCTCAATTCATTCCTTAAGCCTGCTGAGCTTAAGGAATGGTCAGAGCAGCTCAGCCCAGCCCTCCAAGTCTGACCACCCACTCCACCATACCCAACAATTCCGATTGGTTCAGTTTGAATTAACTGAACAAACCAATCAGAATGTAACGTTTGGAAATTTAATCTTTCAGATGATTTCTGTTCATTACAAATATGTTGAGGTGATGGACACTGCCAGAATCATAAACAAAGAAAACCCTCAACTATACCTCCTTATGCCTCATGTCACTGATGCTCCTTACCCAATGTTGTATGCCATGGTCCACCAACTAAAGCAGGCGCCAGACAAAAGTTTCACTAAAGCTTATTAACTTCTGACATGGCTTCCTGGGATTTTATTTGAGGAGCTATATTGGGACTTTTTTACTTCTGATAATCCATTTGTTTATCTCAATTGTAAATAAAGATGTGCGTCAGATTCCCCATTTAGGTTGGGCACCACTAGTACTAAAAAAGTAAGTCGTACTAATTTAGTGGAAAAAGTCTCCTCAATGTTGCTCATCAACTTACATTAATACAGGGTAAAGGACGTGCGCCCCTGTGGTGAAAACTAAATTTTAGAACTGGTAAATAGGCATTGAGTTCCAACAGCACAGTTGATTTGCACTAAGCCAGTAAGATATTGTATCAATACCGTGATTTTTGAAAATTCACAAAATAAATATTATATATCAAAAATTATATTTTATGAAATTAAATGAAGAGAAAACTGTAGTATCAAATACTGATAGTGGCTTGGTGGTTTCCATTAAATAGTCTTGATTGTAGTCAGCTTATAAAAGCTATGTAAAAACAAGATCCCCTTCCATATGCATTCCAGCCTAGATATTATAATCATAGAGTTCTTATTGGTGTTATTGATACTTAGCAGTACTAAGTTGGCAAAATGGATGCATAATAATTAAGGTAGGACAGTGAAATGCATTCCATGAGTTTAGGGAATTTTCAAACTATTATTTCAAGCCAATTGCAACCAAGACACTGACAGAGGGTTGTAATTTTATTTTAAGAAACCAATTGACAACCATTTTATGCTATTGTGGAGCAAGGATGTTTTTGATATAACAATAAGAGGTGATATGGAAACCAGGCCCATGAGGCAAGTTGATAAAGTAATTAGTAAATCATTAGTTGCACTGACAGGGAATTAATTAATTGATCTTCATTCATAATACTAAAAACAAAAAGGGACAATGTGACTTTGCCAATAATTTAATACTATACTTAGAAATCTACATTAAAAAACTTGGTCTAATAGGAGTGGTGATACATAGAAAATAACACTATAGAATAACAAGGGCGTAATGTAAGTCAATCAAACCCTATGTTTAACTAATAGAAAAAATATCATAGTAAATAAATATATAAAAGATGGATGGTCAAAACAATTTAAAACTGGGACCTACCAGAGGAGTTAAACGCTGATGCTTCAGTAGAGATAAAATGTGGCTTATATTCCAGATTTGGAGGTTAGATATGACAGCATGTTAGCATAGATAATTACTTATCTTTGAGTTTAAAAAGCACTTAAGGAATCATAGTGCAGTCAACTTTGCGGAATCAAGGCCTTTTGTACTTCCCCACTCCGCACTAGAGCTGTGTAAATCTAAGCACCACCAAATGTGGACCTAAATATGATTTGGATGTAGCTCGCACTACTCTGAAACTGACTTATGCCTGCCCTGTTTAGATACTGGGCAGACCTCTGCAACATCCAAGACAGGTAATATGCCTCTCATCTCTCTTGCAGAATACAAGACCCAATGACTCAGGTACAAGGCCCTTGAAGAGGGAGAAACTGAAGACCTCCCCTTTGTCACTTGCTTTTATAGTAGTAGTATGCTCTCCAGCCCCTTCTTGTCCAGGAAGCCTTGGAGTCCTTTTAAATCACGCGTTATTTTCTTGCATGATTGCCTTTGCCATCAGCAGGCTCATGCCAACTGAACAGGCAGCTATCCAATCTTCAGGCAAACCAGCAAACCTCAGCATTATTTTAGGCAGGTGCACCAAAGCCCAGTCAACCAGGATTGCCCCTTCCTTGTCCTGGGGTCACACCTGTGGAACCTCAGTTTGTGGGGAAGCTGTTTGACAGGCACTATTCCCAAACTATACAACCCCTTCCTGTTCGTATACTCCCCTCAAGGATTGGTAGACACCCACAAGAACATGTTAGCACAGTTATCACTACCATCCTGCACTTCTTTCAGGCCACTAAAGGACCTGACCAGCGTGCCTCTTTGGGTTCTGTTGTTAACTACTCACCCATGTTTCCACAGGCTTTTTCGCGGGTGTGCCACGTGGAAGCCCCATCTTGCCCTAAATAGCTCACCATAATTACTTAACTTAAGTAAGAGCGTTTCCCCTTATAAAACTGTTGCCAACACATTAAATATCTCACAATGAGGCTTTACAGTCAAAGATCTTACTATTCAAACAGCAACTTTATAATGTGATCCCTGCTCTAACTAGTACATGGACTTCTTGGGTGAAATGATTGTATAACTTAGTAAGTGTCTCGTTCTACTAGAAACCAATGGAAAGTAAGTCAACTTTTCTCTGTGCCATCTTCTTGACCCTTTCAGAGAGTCTTATCATTCTGTTTCACTATCTGATAAGCTATGGAGCTTTTCTCTAAGTACATATGACTTGGTCTGAGCTCTCAAAATTAAGAGTTTAATTTAGCAATTTGGCTTTTTATCAATATGAATCCCACTCCACAGCTAACTCAAAGCATTTTTAGAATCTGTTCATATTTCACCCAGTTAAAGTGGATAACTTATCAACATGGAGGGTTTCATCCAATTCCAGGGATATGGGTCTTTGAAAAAATGTGTAGCTTCAGGAATTAAATAAGGTGAACTGAGCCAAGGGTAATAAACAGGATTATAGTAGCGCTTAGTTCCTCTGAGGTTCTACATTCTGATGAAGCTTTTCTGCCGACATGGCAGCAAGTTTGGGTATAATCTCCCTGGGAGAGACGAACCTTTATATTATGAGACATTGCTAATGCTTTCCACGTCCATCAACTTCTTAGTTGTAAAGAATATCTTTAGAGAGTATCTCATCCTTTCATCCACTAAAACATTATCTCCCTTCATTATGCTCCCTTCTAATTTTATTTGGGGAAGGCCAGCCAGGGGACAGACAATTCTGATAAGTAAACTAACAATATGAACATCAGCAAGAGGGGGCACCCCAGAGAAGCAAACGCTATCTCCTGTTGCCAGAGGGAACGCCAAGAAATGTAAGGGGGGTTACGCGTGTAGGGGCTTGCGCCACTATTGAGCACGCATGTAGGAAGGGTCTGAAGCGATGAACCAAACTGGGAACCAGGATGAGACTAACTGGCGGCGACGGGGTGGTAGGTACCCAAACATTTAAGCTTGAAAGTGGTCCACTAGGTGTGACTGGAACTGGCGTACAGCTTTCTGGAGGGTGGGAGTAGAGCCTTAGATAGCATTAAGTCAATCGTGTGAATAGTCCACATAGCGATTAAAACCACTAAGGGATGGAGGGAAGGTAGTAGAGGGGAAATCAAGGACAAGGCGAAGATGTTCTTAGATAGGCTGAAGGGCTGTGTCTAATCCTGGCAAAAGAGACGCTGAACCTCAACGCATATTGCTTTTGAGGGAGGACACTCTTCCGGCGGTGAGCCAGCATTCCATACTGGCCACATATGACGCAAGATGAGTTCAAAGCGTTAAAGAGCTTGGCAGTATGGTATACCCATCTCAAGCAGCACCACACATGGGAACAAATATGCGGCTGAAGAAGAGGGGGATGGTGTACTTCCATATGACTTTCTGGGTATTGAGGGAGTAGGGGATGTCCAACATGTCCAGGTAGTCCACCCTGGCTATGGTAGGGGATCTCATGGGTATCACTTCGTTCAGAATGGGTAGTCCTTGTACTTTCAGGGTGAACCAAGGAGTAGGGCTCCCCCTTTGGGCGGTGTGCCCACTGATGCTAATTCTCCACTCAGCGCACCACATGGAGAGGAGAATTTATTTGAAGTGGGGCGACGTCCCATGTGGGCCCACAGCAGAAGGATCTAAGGCGAGATACTTTAACAAAGAATGGGGGTGGGCAGGATTGTTGAGGCCCAGGGCGCGGGAGAAGTTGAGGCAGGCCGCGTGGGACTAGTGCTGGGCTGAGATTGTAATGTTGGTGACTGCAGCGATCCAAGTGCCAAGGATTTTGGTGGCGTGGACCTCATAGTTGAGCAGGCTCATGCCACCACTATGGCGAGGGCCAAACATGACATCCAGGTGCACAGGCAGTGGGCGGCCTAACCAAAGCCACCCTTGAAGAAGGGCGTATAATGATTGAAGAAACAAGGGGAAAAAGCGATGGCGTGGGCCCCAAACCAAACTTTAGAAAGGAGCATAGAGTTGGCTAGCATTACTCTGCCTGTAAGAAAGTCTGATGGGCTTTGATGGAAGCTATGCGTTTCATAAAGTTGTCTAGGATATGGTTTTCCATCACCATTGAGGCGTACCCTCCCGCCTCCAACTACACCCCAAAATGGCAGACAGGGCCAACGGTGGGGCTTGGCACAAAGGGGAGCACAAGTGGGGCGGTGTGGGGTGGGCAGGGCAAGCGATTGTGTGAGTAAGTTGTTGAAGCCGGTAGAAAATGGGACGCTGGGGTCCAGTGGGCTTGATACCAACCAAAAGAACAATTTCTGTTTTGGAGGCGTTAAGTGCAGCATTACTTACCCTGAAGTAAACCTGGATAGTAGCTTCAAGCGCGCGTGCATAATTATTGTTAGACACCCCAACCACACAATCATCAGCAAACGCCAACATCTTGACTGGTTCTTGGCCTTGCACATGGACACCAGTAAGGCTAGCATTTACATTTCGAATAATTGGGTCAAGCCTGAAGTTATACAAGAGTGGTCTTAGAGGGTCCCCTTGGCGTAGGCCCCTTTGAGGGCGAACTACATCTGTGAGGAAGCCAGGGCCATGCACAGCCATTGTGGCAGATTACGTGAGCAACATCATCCAATTAATGAAATGATGGGGAGGTGGAACTTGTGGAGGCAGGCTTTGAGGTTATTCCCGTTGACTCTATAATAGGCCTTCTGCTGGTCTAAAAACTAGTGCTCCAGTAGCCATAAGTTGACAGACATTGGCTACGGTGTGTATGTTATCACATCTAGACCGTTTGGAATGAAACCAAATTACTTAGGGTAAATTAGAGCAGAGGCAACTACTCCTAGGCAGTTTGCCATGATTTTGGTAAAGGTTTAGTATCAATGTTATTAAGTGATATGGGGCGCCAGTTACCAAGTCCAGCTTACCCCTTTCTTATACAACATGATCATGTAGGACACTTGTCCTCCAGGGAGGAGGCGCATCTCCATTAGGCACTAGTTCATTGAGGCAAGCAGCAAAGAGGAAAAGATGTAAAGTATTTCTTATAAACTCAAAAGGAATCCCATATGGACCTGGGCATTTCCTGTATGGTGCACCGCAAACAGCAGACCAGAGTTCGTCGCAAAAAATTAAATTCATCAACTCTGGATAACAGGAATTGGTGCAGATATGTGCACTTTCGAGAAAATTGTCAACTTCAGCTGGCTGAACTGGATTGGAGTGATACAATTCAGTGTAATAATTTTTAACTTTAATTGCCACTTTGTCCAGAGTATCTGAAACGGAGTTGTCTGGCCACTTCACCTGTGTGCAGGCCAAACTCTGTTGTGGTGCAAAGAATTTTGAAAAAGTAAGCAGAGCACATTTCACCCGCCATTATGTTTTTGCCTTATACTGAACACAAACTCGAAGTTTGTGTTGCCTTACTAGTGCGTTGAGCGAGCAGACACTTCTGCCCACTTACGACCCCAAGCTGGGCTGTAGCCTGCCACAGGGACATTAGTTTCCAGGTGGTCCACTTCTGTTAGTGTGCACAAAATGACTACTGAGGCATCCTGAGAGTGACATAATGAGATGTGGCGTGCCTGGCAGATGGTGTTCACTTTGAAGGTAGATCAGGTAGAAAGTGGGTCTACACATAACAGTGTGGTAAACTCTGGAGCTGAGGTCTCAGTGTCCACCCATGAGGAAAACCTGGGTGATGTGATCTCGGCTGGGTGGAGTTTGCACCACTTTGGCGCCTGGGCCACCAGATGTGACAAAGAGAAGGAAATTGACACAATCCTGTGGTCTGATAAATCAAGTTTTGTCATCATAAAGATGGCAATTTGAGACTGAAATTTCAAAAGTGCAAGAATAAGATCAATTTGGGACATAGACCTCAGCTGGCCGTTGTGCACATGGGGATGAGACTTGTTTGTGAGCAGAGGTGCATGATGCGGCAGAGTATCAAAAAACCCCAAATTGGCCTTTAGAACGTGAGGTTCTACATGCCCCTGCGGGGGTGTAGGTGATAAGGGCCAGCGGTCAGTGGCTAGGTTTGTCCCTCAGTTCAATTCACCCACCACAAATGGGTCTGGGAGAAGCGGGAGGGAATCAATGGCTGAGAATAATTCCTGACGAGTTCATGTACATGTTGGGGCATATATGTTAATGACAGTGTGCACCTCGTCATCCCACAAAAAGGATACAACAAGGACACAGCCATAAAGGTATGAAATTGACAAAATGAATTTACAATTATGGGTTACTTGAGTAAGCACCCCACAGTGTGGCGACCAAAAGGAAAGGGAAGGGAGGAGCATGGTTGCCCATGTGTCCTCTGCACCACATGGACATTGTTTCCTGAATGTCCAGGATTTCCATGGGTAAATTATTTCTAAAAAAACCAGTTTACTAACCCAGGATGGCGAGGCCTTGAGTCCAGCAATGTTCAACGTCCCTATAGTAAAGGCTCCCCCCCATTGCACCCTAGGTGTGAGGGGAAGGGCACCCATGCCCTTCAGCCTTCTCTTTTTCAGCACGTCACTGTTTGGCAGTGTGGGTATTCTGTTCTACAGAGTATGGTTCAGTATGGGTTGCTTTTGCTGTGGTGTTGGCATTGGCTTTTGCCTTCTGCTTATTTCCAGCTTGGAACAATTATTTGGCGCTGTGTGCACCTGCGGTGCACCATTGCATGTTAGTTAAATTTTGGCAGGTATACTGGTGGGTGAATTGGTTTTGATTGAGGCTTGGTAGCATTTGTTGGGTGAATCTGACTCACCCATCAGGTCATCAGCTTGGTGGCCCAATCTGATTAATGAAAGGATTTTCAAGCCGCTTCCACAGTGAATGACTTGATGTCCTCCTGGAGATGGGCAGGTGGAATCACAGATGCGGCTGTGGCCGCCGCCTTGGCCGCCGCTCTGTGGGCCTGCTTGGCCTTCTTATGCACCTACGGGGACACAGTCTTAACTTGAATGTAGCACCCAGGATCACCCCACAGGAAGGCGGTGTCAGTGTCAATTGCTGGTTCATAGTGGGCGTCTGCACCACTCTTTGCATTTGGAATGATTTTGTTTTGAGTAATGCCCTCCTTGGTGGGGCAGGTATGGGCCTTGTGGCCAAAGTGTGACAGAAAGTGCAGATAGGAGACGTGCTATCCACTGTGAACTGGAATGGGCGGGATTCTTGCCCATCACTTTCCAAAAAAGCGGCGTGGGGGATTTGGATCAAATCTTCTGCTACCCCTGCAGATGAGGTGAGAACAGCAATTTCTTTGTCCATGCACAGGTCCGGCATGAGCGTAAAGTGCTGCATCTCAAAGGATTAAATTTCCCCACATTCGTTGAGCCCATCCTTCAGGTGATGCTCTAGCATGGTGTGCTTAATTGTTGTAGGTAGTAGGTCAAAAGTTACGAAAATCTGATTAGATTTAGTCCAACGAGTGCACTTTGTATCAACTAACTGTTGACCTTCTGGGAGGTCCACCGCCACCCACACTTTTGTAGCTCATCCGCCACACTTTTGTTTTCAAACCCAAGATCCAGCCAACCACGGGGCATGGAGTGCGGTGCAACATACACTGCATTCAGGAAACGTGTGTGTACATCTCCACAAAAATTCTCCCACAGCGCTGTTTGTTGTATATCCAGGAAGACTTGCACCCCGTGCTCCACTGATGACAGTGGCTGGTAGTGCAGTGTTTTGATGAACTGGTTGCAGCATTCTTGCTAGGCCAAAATTTCTGGGGAAATGCTAACCGCCAGTTTTTACTATTACTTTTATCTAGGCCGCCGGTGTTGGCAGGGACTTTACAAAACTTGTTTGGAGTGGGCCCGCTCCTGTGCCCTTGACTTTGCTCGCCCAACTGCTACCCAGCATTGGGTGTACACTAATCCCCTCTACAAGATTATCAAACTTACCTAGACTTAAATTGAATATGTTGCAAAAAGTGTATGCACTGAGAAAGAAAAGTTCATGTTAAATATTCTTACTTTATCCAATAATTACTTTGTTTGGCATTGTCAGCTTCTGTTGGTTGGCTCAAAAATAAACCTTTGACAACCATCAGATAGGGCCAATTATCCTTTCAATGCTTGAGCTAAAACCTTAACTCTTACTTCAAAGCCTATTGCAATTACATGTTTGGGCCAAATATCTCAATTTTAATTCAATCAAGTACTTTATTAATAAGCTTGGGCTGAATATGCTTGCACATTATGGCCAATTATCTATGCATCAAATCTCAGCAATTGGTCCCAATTATTGGGAATACAATCAAATAACTAGTATACAAAATCATTTGGGACCGACCAAAGTTAACATTTAAAAGTCCTATGGACCATCAAATGAACGAAAAACGTAATCAATTTCCTGCCCTAGGGCAAAAATTATATGTCAATCCGCATAATCAGCACAATAGCACTTTCACATGGTCTGCCCAAAAGGGAGTACCTAGTGCTATCGTAAGAGAGGCCTGCTGATGTTCCAATTAGGGGTACATCATTTAATTCAACTAGAGCAATAATTTCACAGAAGGTGTATTTTGTCAGCAGTATGACAAAACTCAAATCAAGAAGATCTTAGGACAATTTTGCATGTTTTTATCACAATTTTTTACCTGAAATCCTCCCGATTTTTAGAGTATTTTGCCACCAATAAACCTAAGAAAAGGTCTCAGTCATATCAGTTCAAGGGCTGAGCTGAGTTGGTATAATATCTGTTGAAATTGCATTCTTGAATGTGGCCAGGAGATGCCCTAGAGGTATAAATACCAGCGCCTGGACTAATAACTGATTATCTGATAAATACCATCTAATAAAGAATATATTTGTTCTCTCTCATTCCTAGACTTATCTGAATCCTACCTTTGGAGAAGTGTCAACAAGCTGTTAGCATCCAATCCAAAGCTTGTAACAAAACCTGCCTCAGAAGAAGTTCCCAATTTCATTCAGAAAATTATGCTTAAATTGACCAGAAGAGTTGGGGCTATTTTAATCTGCCTAGTGAGTCTCTTCAAATGTTTCAAATACCATAAGCCACTAGCAATATTGAGTATTAATCTACGGAACTTCATCCCCTATAAGCATGCAGGACTACTAAACAATTGAGCTATCCTCAAAATTTCACAACTGGTGCTCACTCAAAACTGGTAACACTCTCTAATATGGATTCCAGTAACCAATTTCTGGCAGATTCAGCCAGACAAAAGTGACATCAAGATGGAAGCTAGTGACAAGGCCATCTCAGATTATTTTACTAGTCACCAAGGCTCCAAAGCTGGCACCTCCTACACCCAAAATCTTGTCACAGTGGTGGAGCTCCTGCAGCAAAACCAGTCGCCCCAAATAGGGATGAGGATGATGTCTTGAAAAAAGAGGATTTTTCAAAAATTTGGATGGTTGTGTCAAGATTGCAGGCTAGAAACACTGAAATTACTCAGGAAATTTGGGAACTCAGAATGCATTTTCAATTACAAATTCCCAAGTAGATAATATGGCCAAAGACATTAAATGCATAACGTCCGATCAATCTTTATTCAAAGAAAAGCATGACAGTCTCAAAAACAAAGTGGCCAATGCTCACCTAGATTTAACAAAAAAAAACAGAAAAATCTCTGCCCATTCGACCAAAAAACAGTTTGGAAAAACTAAGGGCCAAATTCAAGCAACAGAATCCAGTATTTCAGAGCAATATAATGAAATTGAATCATTGGACGTTGACACCAATGCAGAAACTGAATTTCGAACATCTGTTCTATGCCTAGAGTACTAGCAGCAATCCTGACTCCAGATACTCCACAACAGGAAAAAGGACCAATTATGAGCGATGATACTCCAAGACGTTCAAGAAGAAGTACAACCTTATGCCCAAAACTGGGCGAGATGACTTAAAACCACTAAATTTACTAAAGTTTGATAAGGATGGGAATGTTCACTATTTCTTCAAGCTATTTAAAAAGCAATGAGGGAAGCATCAGATCTTGCAAAAGAATCAGCACTGATTAACTCACTCGATGCCCATAGCTGTGATCTCATTATGCCCTATCTGGGTGACAATTGGTCCTATATGGATGCCAAAATTGCAGTAACAAAACAGTTTGGAGGGTCTGATAATTTAGAAAACCCAAAAAAGAGAGCTCCATAATATTTAATTTAAACAGAATGAGACTATTAAGGACTTTGCGGATAGATTTTTCCATGAGGCACAAGTTCTTCATGGGCGCAATGCAATAGATGAGTTTGACACCAAGATTGCAATGGAGCACACAATTATGCCATTCCGTGAATGGCACAATGTCATGTTACCTGCATTTAATGGAATCTTGGAAATTCAAGAGCTTACCAAATACTTGAGAAGCTGTTTTCATAATTTTAATATCCCTAATAGGGCCAAATATCAGCAAAAATCCTGATTTTTGAGCCCAAAAACAATACAATGTCTGACAAGGGGGAAAAAATCCAAAATATGAACCAAAAATTTGAGCAAAAACAGCAAAAAGGGCCAATTACATGCTAATACTGTGGTCAAAAGGGGCACTTTGCTAGCAAATGCTACAGACGGTCCAACAAAATGCCTGGGGTCAATTTTGCTCTAGAAATCAGAAGTGATAGTGAGGTGTGAAAAGAGCAGGTGGAGTAGAGGCGGAATGCTCTAACTCCAACAGTGTTCAAACCATTCCACCTGACCCTGGTGAGCTCTTTAGGGCTGAAGATGTTGCTGAAAATAACCTCAACCATATCATGGCTAATGATGTCATTATGGTCACTACTCAGGCCACAGCAAAAGCAACTAACCCTTTAAAATTACCAAAGAAGCCCGAGAAGAGGTATCAAAACCTTATGCAAAGCAAATTATTGATCAGGGTTTAGACCTAAAACATAGATGTTCAACCGACCTACTAAGCTTAACAACGTTCAAGTAGCTATTCCCATAAAGACCTTAGCAGATAACTTCCCATATATTTGCTCAAGCCTGAAATCACACCTGGAATCGGGCTGCTGTCACAGCATTCATACAATAAATACCTCTGAAAACTACTCTGAATGCACTTATGTGGACATATCAGGAACAAGGTGCGAGTTTGGGCCATTGTTGATAGTGGCACTCCTGTCAATATATTAGTACAAAGTTGATTAAAAAACTGTAAATTGCACCTAATGTTGCCCACTGTCAGGAATATGGAACAGCTGGAGTGCATACAACTAAATCGCTGGGTGCATACAGTACCCTACCTCTCAGATTCAGATCTATTGTAGTGACAGCACCTACTATAGTATTGCCAAATACAAACTATAAGTCATAATCAGGACTTATTTTCTAAGAAGATATGGAGTTGTTACCAATCATAAAAAAATATTCTCACCATTCTTGGCCAGGCTATTCCACTTTACTATAACTGGTATAGAGCAGTTGAGAAAAAGAAACATGGCCTATTTATAAATCTAGCCTACAAAGATGGAGTAGTCCCAATTGAGTATGTTAAAGCGCGGTAAAAGATAAAACCACTATCCACACAGATCGATGAGTCAAATGGAATTCCACTTTGATCAAATCAGAGCATCACTATAACATCTTGAGATCAAGTAATTGTCCCTACAAGACTAACAATTAATATCCTAGAAGTACATTATGGTGAAATATATCAACCATGGTCTAAATCTCAATTTGAACCAAACATTGCCCCTGGTATTATCATTCCTGGCCATGGAGAAATACATCTTAGGTGCAAACATGCAAAATTGGCCCATCTTCAAGTGACATTAAACAATCGCATTTCTACATCTGATCCTTACCTTAGAAATTCACTCATTCCATGAGTTTGGAACTTTTGTCAAATTAGGGCTTCCCAATAAGGACCTACTCAGCATAAATAATGTTGTCCCTATGGCCGATTTAAGCATCCTGACCAACTCAGAGAAAGGCCAAGCTCAGGAGTTATTTTCTAAATATTGGGAGATATGTTCACAAGAAGATTTTGACTTGGGATGTGCTAAGGGTTTCACCCACAAAATCGATACTGGAGATCATAAACCAATTCAATTACGCCTGATTAGACGCTCAAAATCATTAGAAGAAGCTGTATCCAAGGAGATTAAGGAGCTCCTCAATCGTGGCATATTAGTCTTTGAAAAAAGTCCATGGGCAGCACCAATTTTAATAATGAAGAAAAAGGATGGAAGCAACTGAGTAGTCATTGATTATTGATAGCTAAACAACATCTCAAAAAAGGACTCATACCCTCTGCCATGAATTGACAATACCATAGATATGCTAGGGGGCTTGAAATTCTTCTTAGCAATGGACCTTATCAGTGGGTATTAGCAAATAGGTCTTCCCAAAGAGGATCACGAAAAATGTGCAGTTATAACCCAAAAGGCCTATTCCAGCTGACAAGAATGCCTCAAGGGCTCTGTAATGCCTCAGCTACATTCCAACGGGCAATGGACACAATCCTGGGAGATTTAAAGTTGTCATGTGTACTAGTGTACCTTAATGATATCAACGTTTTCAGCTGCACTTTTGACGACCACCTGGAACACTTAGGGAGGGTTTTCAGATGGCTAGATGCTGCAAACTTAAAAACCAAACCCAGAAAATGTCGTTTCTAAAGACCAACTGGAATACCTTGAATTTGTGATTGATGAAGTGGGTCCTCACTCTCAACCCTTTAAGCTGGATGCCATCTCCAAAATGAAATGGCCCATATTCAAGTGTGATATTCAAGTATTCTTAGGCATGATTGGGTAATTTTGTCAATTTATAGCTGACTTTGCACAACTTGGAGAGCCGCTTTTCTATCTAATTAAAAGATAAGGTCCCATTCTACTGGACTCTAGTTTGCCAGGATGCATTTGACTAAATCCAATCAGCCCTATTGGGTGATTTTGTTCTTTGATACCTGGACTTTGATCACGAATTTATTATCCAAACTGACGCATCCCAAACAGCAGTGGGGGCCATGTTATCCCAAGTTGTAGAAGATGGTGAAGAACATCCAGTTGCCTTTGCTAGTTGGACCTTAAACATTCATGAAAGGAACTACATGGTTATGGTATGAGAATGCTTAGCTATCATATATGCTTGCAAACAATTTTGGGTCTACCTTCATGACACTCATTTCAAAGTTGTTACCAATCATGCTTCCCTTAGATAGTTAAACAACTTAAGAGAACCTGAGGGCCAATTAGACCACTGGGAGTTGAAGCTTTAAGCTTACAACTACACCATTGAGTATTGAGTTGGGGCATGACACCAAAACGCTGATTGCCTATCCCAACTACCCACTAATGCAACACTTAGTCAGGCTGCCAATGAGTTAATTATGAAAATGATTAGCGGAGAGTATCAAGATGAGCCCAAATCCATCTAAAAAATATTATTGGATCTACGAAAAAATACAACTATCAAAAATGGGATGCTTTACAAGATCATTGAAGGCAATAAGTATAATTTCCCAAGACCCTTGGCCCAAACAGACCTAATAATGGTGGCGCATAAGGCCATAGGGCATGGTGGATTCAAAAAAAAAACGAAAGAGCATCTGAAGCAATTCCACCATTGGAAGTCAATGCATTTTGACATCCAAGAAACACTAGAATGCTGTGTGGAGTGCTAAGGTGAAAAACCGTTCTAAAAAAGCACATCTTACCAGCTTGTTCGACCCAAGTTTGCCTGGCACACTGTATCTATTGATGTTGTTGGCCCACTTCCAGCAAGCAATACAAAGGCCAAGTACATAGACATAGCCATCGACCACTTGACCAAATGGGTCAAGGCCAAGGCCATTCAGGAAGCTGGAGTAGCAACTACAACCAAATTCGTCCTTGAAAACATCATAACAAACATAGATGTCCCCAGGTTATTCTGACCAATACCAGAACTAACTTTACCACCAAAGTCCTTGCCAAGCAACCAATTAATGGGAGTATGAGGTGTGCTTTCTGCCCCATATCATCTTAAAACTAATGGGACTGTTGAGCGTGCAAACAGGATGTTGGTGAACATTATTTGGAAATTAACATCAGTTAAACCATCCAAATGGAGTACATATCTAAGTTTGGCGGTCTATGCCTACAATATCTCCTACCATTCGTCAACCAGGATGTCTCTATTTCAATTATTATTTGGAAGACACCCAGCATTACCAATGCTGCTATATTCGTCCCTAGAGGAACCTGTCAAAAACACTTATACTCAGTACGTTGAGAAGCTTGTGGATGCTTTAATCAGAATACAAGCTCAAGCCTTTGACAACAGTTTTCTAAGAAAAAGGCCTGACATCAAAAGAACTTAGAAAATTTCTACACACTAGCCAAATTTGAAGTAGTAATGAAGTTCTATTTTGCAACACCCATGTATTGGGCTGATTGCAAAAGTTAGATTGCATCTGGGTTGGGCCATTCAAAGTGATTGAGAAGAAATCTAAGTTCATATACACAATCAAGGATATTAGGACTGGCCATATATGCAACCAAGTCCATGCAAAATTTCTAAGAAGGTTCAATAAGCAGGCTGATTAAGAAAAGAAAAAGTGAAAAAAACAAAACAAAAGATATTTTTATATATAATAATAGTTCTATTCTAATTAATACTTTAGTTTGCACTTAAGGTTGAGGAGAGGATCCAACTTTAGACTTGATGGGCAGTTGGCCAAACTAACAATATGATGATAATACTTTAGACTCATTGGGCGTTCAGGCTGAAGTTACCAAATAGAAGGCCTAATCCCATGCTCATCAAATGTTCAGGCCAATGATAACATATCAATGAAGGCTAATCAGGAATCTTAGGGCTTATGTTCGAGTCAAGTAGGGGGAAATGTCAGATTCTGGTGGTTGACACAAAAATAAACCTTTGACAACCATCAGATAGGGCCAATTATCCTTTTTAATGCTTGAGATAAAACCTTAACTCTCACTTCAAAGCCTATTGCAATTACACAGTTTGGGGTGAATATCTCAACTTCAATTAATCAAGTACTTTATCAATAAGCATGAGCTGAATATGCTTGTACAATATGGCCGATTATCTATGCATCAAGTCTTGGCGATTGGTCTAATTATTGGGAACACAATCAAACAACTAGTTATAAAATCACTCGTGACTGACCCAAAGTTAACGTTTGGAAGTCCCATGGATCATCAGATGAGCGAAAAATGTAATCAATTTACCACCCTAGGGCGAAATTCATATGTCAATCCACATAATTGGCACAATAGCACTTGCACATGGTATGCCCAAAAGGGAGTACCTAATGCTATCAAGAGAGAGGCCTGTTGACGTCCCGATTAGGGTATGACATTTACTTTAATTGATGCAAGAAATTCACAGAAGGTGTACTTAATCAGCAGTATGACAAAACTTAAATCAAGATCTTAGGACAATTTTTCATGTTTTTATCACAATTTTTATACATGAAATCCTCCCAATTTTTAGAGTATTTTGCCACCAATAAACCTAATAAAAGGTCTCAGTCATATCAGTTCAAGGGCTGAGCTGAGGTGGTATAATATCTGTTGAAATTGCATGCTTGAATGTGGCCAGGAGATGCCCTAGAGGTATAAATACCAGCGCCTGGACTAATAACTGATTATCTGATAAATACCATCTAATAAAGAATATATTTGTTTTCTCTCATTCCTAGACTTATCTGAATCCTACCTTTGGAGAAGTGTCAACAATCTGGAAGCATCCAATCCAAAGCTTGTAACAAAACCTGCCTCAGATGAAGTTCTTGATTACATTGGGAAAGTTATGCTTAAATTGACCAGAAGAGTTGGGGCTATTTTAATCTGCCTAGTGAGTCTCTTCAAATGTTTCAAATACCATAAGCCACTGGCAATATTGAGGGATAATCTATGAACTTCGTCCCAATTAAGCGTGCAGGTTTATATTAAACAAGCGAGCTATCCTATAAATTTCACAGGCATGATGCAAATAAAGAAGTGAGGAGGATCACCTTCTTTAGTGGGAATCACTAGTGCTAAAAAAGAACAAAGCAAAATCAGATTTAGAGAAGTCTAAGTTTATTTACTGGTAGAAGAACAATCACACCAAGACATGTGCTAAAGAACCCTGCTGTTAACTTATGAGCCCTGGTTACCATTAACAATGAGTACCAAATATGAACTTCTATGTATGTGGCTCACTTTGGTAAAGTTAACTTCACAGGTTGTTGATATGTGCGTTAATTAAATTATTGATATTAATTTAATAAAGATGGGTAGTAATAGTATGAAGACTATTACTCTAGTTGAGCTCTCTCAAAACCACGTTGAGTACTAAGTCCAACATTAAACAGGCGCTTGACCTTCCAGCTCTAGTTTATCTTTGGAATGGTAGGGAACTTATCACTCTGTCTTTTCCCTCTTCTCTCAGAGTCTGCGGATATCTTGATAGCCAAATAATTATGACAAAGGATATCCAATCCTTAAACTCTTATCCCAAGAGTAAACTATGCAACCAATGTATAAAAGTCTTATTTTATAAGATATTTTTTCTATTTTTATCAGCTTTATTTACTGTAAAATTAGTGAATTTATAGGGGATCCAGCGACCAACTCTTCAGTTGGCGCCTCACTGGGAAACGGCAACCACTGCCAGTGGGTTAGCCCTCTGAGGTCGCACCCATGAAGATCTTCCTCATCCGCCTATACTGCACTTCTGACCAGAGTTATGACCTCTTCTTGGTTAACTTGAGGAAAGTGTCCTCACAATCTTTTTCAACCTCAGCTGAGTACCCTATTTAGGCAAGCATCCTTATTAGGTAAGGGGACCTTTATCCATCAACATCAGGCCGCGTTACCTAAAATTTTAATCTGTAAATTACTACCAGTAGCATCGTTGGTACTTCATTAACTAAACATAGATTCCCAGTCGATTAGCAACAAACCCCAGTTGATAAATATGATAAAATTGCAAAATACCTAATTGACAATCAAAGTATAAAGTAAATGCATTGTTAGCGATCATCCCTGATGGAACTTTAACAATCCAGTGGAACAACACTCAGCAGATCAGTAAATATTTGTTATGTTTAATTCCCCAAGAAATAGTTGTCATTTAAAAATGATAAATCCCGAATCCACAAGATTATCTAATCCCCTAGTGGGCAAACAACTATTATAATCTAATTGGGAGGTAATATGGGCACATTAAAATCCCAACACCTTCCCTTTCCAAGCAGGGAAAAGGGAGGTTGGCTTAAGGTCATATGCATCTAATTTTGGCCATCTTAAAGTATCTGAAAGCAAACCATTGCCGATTAGACATATTATGTGTATTGAAAACAAATTTAGCAACAACTCTGAAGGGGGTTACAAGGACAATGTTTATTATATTCTAGGTACGCTCACTTGGCTTGCCATTCTGGATCACTTGAATGCTGAGAAAATTGACAATGCTAAGGCTTTGGAGGGCACTTACCTCATTCAAGTCATTGGGTGTTCCAGAATAGTTGATACAGCCAGTGTAGCTTATCAATACCTTGTTGGGTTTATTTTACCCATCTTAGGCACATTTTTTGGAGATTAAGAATAAGTATCTCAATATTTTCCAACTTCTCAATGCAACGTTTGCCATAAGAGGTATTATCCCCCTTGCAAAAGGTTAAAAAGACCATTGCACTTGTAGAAGTGGTAATTCAGAAGGCCAAAGTAATGGCTATCTTGGATATTGGATCCCCAATCAACATTGTCACATCTGTATTATCAACATGATCAAAATTGCCCAGACCTTAAGTACATCCAGGAATAGCAAAGACAGTACATACAATATCAATGCAATAGTTTGGTATTCTTCCATATCAATTTTTGGTGAAAATTACTTCTAAACTCACATAGTTGCGCTGAACAATAGCCAGTGTGATATACTTATTGAATGCAGTTTATAATTAATAATGAAAAAGTCATAAATCTGAAAGAAAGGTTATTTTTCTCTCCTCAATTATGTAGTTCTTTTTTCACTGGATAATAGGATCTTTGAGTTTTTGTGTGCCCATTAAGGCACACAGTGCAGGAAACTTCATGGGATGAAACCTGGGGTACTGCCCCCTGCCACACTGGGGCTGCGCGAATCTAAGCACCACCGAGGTGGGCCCAGCTGCGGGTGGGGTGGCTCACACCACCCCCAAACTGACATACTCTTCACTGTTTGGTATACCAGGTAGCAAAGTCTACCCAGCCAGTTCAGAGATATGCCTCCCATCCCTTACTGCGAGGAATGAGACCAGACTGACCCCCAAGTTGGATTTACTTGAGGAAAGAGGATTGCCATAGATTTCTACAGCTATTTCTAGCCGTTGCTTGACTATGGCCAGGGAGCTTGTTGCCTGGATTCCTTCTGAAGGGAAGTAACGCTGGTTTCTGGAAAGCCATAGATCATACATCACTTCCCCCATATTGTGCACCAGATCCTGAACCCCTCCTTGTCTGCAAGCAGACTTGGTGGGGCATACACAGTCAGGATCTCTGGCCATGAGAGATGACCAGAGGATAACTTACACCCTGGTTTTATGCTTCATACCAAAGGAGAACACTACTCCACACAGCCTCTGCTGCCAGACACTCTGTGAAATGTGTTTTGCCATCTCCATCCCTCCACATACCTTACAGGCATGCAGAAGGTCATCCTCCTTGTTCTTACTCCACTTACGCAGAGTCGCCCCAGTGACCAGGATGTTGCTGCGGAGTTGGAAGAGAAAGTTCTGAATTGGTATAGACCAGCATCCTTTAACCCTCCTCCCCCACAGGTCCATCAGGCCAGGTTGCATTTTGCAAGTGATCCAGGACAATTACGTCGAGAAAAGCTCTCTGTCTTGTAGCTTCTGGAACCTGGCAGTTGTAAAATCTGAGAGGCAGACACCGCTACCTCCCCCACCTTGAGCCAGTCTCAAAGGATGAAGAGGCTTTCCCATCTGGAGTATCTCCAGCCTTCTCTTCCTTGCGGGAACACCCAATCATGCCCTCCATGACCTTCTGACTGGGCTTCCCCAGCTTCTAATGCAGCCAGAGAAGGAATTGCTTCCCTCCAGCAAGAAGGCAGTTCAGTTGCTTCCACAACATCCCATGCCTTTCTTACCAGCCCCTTGGAGGTACTGGCAACATTATTGGCTGCTTCCACCCTAAGCACCCTCCAGCCATCGCCATCAAGGATGTCCCCCAGTGGACTGCCCCAATAAAGTGATTGAAGGCCTTGCACATATGAAGTTCCATCTCCAGTCCCCAAGCTCCTCCCCAAAGGGGAATTGCTCGGATCCTTTCAATGGTCCACTCTCCACCCTTTAATCTATCCTTGCTGCCTGCCCAAGCTCTAAAGTAATCCTTCCAGTAGCCTGGTAGGTTCCCCGCGCTTGGAATGGCCCCTTGATTGATGCCCCAGCTTACACCAAGATCCTTGTTTAAACTGTACTTGCAAGCCTTAGAGAGGTAGTCTTCCAGTATTGGAGACCAACAGATGGATTTTCCCTCCCGAGTGACCCATAAGATCCATTTCAGCTGCAATGCTTTGATCATACTCCTGAATTTAATCAGACTGATGCCCCCCTTGTTCACCTCCTGACAAAAGTTAGAGCAACTGGTTTTCAACGCTCGCCCTCACCAAATGAACTGGATGATTGAACTCTGTATTCTTCTGATGGAAAATGTTGGCAGTGGAAAAAATCTGGCAATGTACCATAGTCTGAAAAGAATGAAAGTGTTCATGACAATGGCCCTGCCCCAATAAGATAAGTTGAGCCATTGCCACTTCCAAGCTGCTTTTTTAAGGTCAACTTCAAGTTTGAGCCAAATTTTGTGTGGTGACACCTGCCCAGGGATGGGACACCCAAGGTACAGAAACTCCTCCACTGTTGCCATCCAGGGGATCAAGCTCTTTAGTGCCACACTCAAAGTCACCATTCTGCCAATGGGCCAAGCCCTGAATTTTGACATATTGACCTAAGCGTTGCTTGCGTTTTTGTACATCTTCAGAATGTTCATCACCACCTTCTCCTCCTCCTCCAATGAAACATAAATACTATATCATCTGCAAACATTGAATGAGAGTACTCCTCACCATTGATAGTAAGTTTCTTCTGATCTGACTTTCTGAGAGCTACTGAAAGGGTCTCTATTGCAAGAACAAACTATAAGGGAGATAGAGGGTCTCCCTGATGCATGCCCCTACACACCCTAAAGGGGTGGGAGAGGAACCCATTTGTTGGATTTTTTAACCAGGTGATATTCCTCACTTATTAATGAAATTAGTATAATAATTAATCAGGGATGATTGCCAATTAGTTAGCTATAATTGATTCATTATTTAATGATAATAACCCAATTTGTGCTCCCCATTCAGTTGGGTTGAACTGTCTTGATCTGTAGGATCAAGCAATTATTGGGTATCATGCCCAATAGAAAATTGGTGGGTCTCAACACTGGCAACTGAGGCTGAGGATGTTGAGATAATTAATATTATCAATTAAGATGCCGATTTACTTAAATTTGACATCAAAAAAGTCTTGGGAGATGATCCCAATAGTTTTCAGTTAATTTTGACACCAGGAACTTATGCCAAGGATGTTAAACCAATTAATATTAATTGTTTAAGCTCAGCTTTTATCCCCGCACCAACTCCATGTGAAAACAATTGTGGGATTTCCAGCAGAAAGTCAAATCTCAGAGGTCCATCAACTTATGCCAAGGATGCTGATGCATTTAATATTTATTGAATAAAGTCAAATCGTATTTCAACTTTGTGAGAGTATCAGGCGGAATCTCTGAAAGTACTTTAGATTTAAATTGGACTGGCGACTTATGCTGAGGATGTCAATATATTTATTTAATTCTGATTATATGAATCAAGGATCAACATAATCATGGACATTTGAGGATGATGAGTATTTCCAGTGAGAGTGCTGATGAATACTAAGCAGGGAGAATCACCAGTGAATACTGATGATTCTGGCATAAATGCCAATGATGTGGACAGGCAAGAAATGCCTATAAATAGTTTGATCTCCCTCTTAATAAATCTATCTTCTGTCTTCCCATCTTTATTAAGTTTTTAGTTAACAGTAGTTAGCTTAGCTTGTAGAAATGGGACTCAAGATCCCCAGTTGTTAGGTGCTGGGTTAAAGCACCTGGAGAGGTTGGCGCAACCAACTCCCAACCTTAAACTAGTTGGAAACCCTGTGGGAACCTAATCAACTAGCAGCCACAATGATGAACTGGAAAGATTGAAGGGGAGAAACCCTGAGGGAGTCAATAGAGGCCGCTGAACCAAAATCATTGGACAAGTTCCAAAGAGAACCTCTGAGCCATAATGAGTGGTCAAGCCTCAGAAGGAGAAGTTTTTTGGTCTGCTGGGTTGGTGGGTTGCCCTGCGAATTCTTAGGGAAAGGTTGCCAATGATTGTGAAAAAGCAAGGGCCAGCAGTCTTCATACTGTTTGGCCTGGCACACTAATGGAGTCACCTAGTATGGAGAATGTAAAATTCTCAACACCATTGATATTGACAACCAATGAGGCCTTCTCATAAACTTCTTTAAGCCGTCTCAGCAAACGCCCCTTGATTCCAACCCTACTTAACATTTCTAAAGAAACTCATGATTCACATAATCATACGCCTTCTCTTGATCAAGAAACAGTAGCCACCCCCTCTGGTCATACTGCTTACTTGCCCACTCTTCTATCAGGTAGCAGCATCAAGTTGTCAGTAATTGAGCTTCCTGAGATAAACCCATTCTTCTCTTTCCCAACAACATCTGCCACAACCCCCTTTATTCAATTGGTTAGGATCTTCATTAAGATCTTATAGTCAACATTAAGCAGGGTCAAAGGCTGATAGTTCTCCATGAGGGAAGGATCGCCCTTCTTATACAACACCACCACTACACCCTTTGAAAACGCCGGCTCAATTATACCAGAGGCTAAGGGTTGGTTGTACAGCTCAGCAAGCACCTCAGACATTTCTGCCCAAAATAACTTAAAGAGCTCCAAGATCAACCCATCCTCCCTGGGAACCTTGCCATTCTTGCCCCTGCAGATGGCGTCTGACACCTCCAATTTGCAGATCTTGCTATATAGGTGCAGCTGAGTCTCCTTTGGCAGTACCCCCAGTCCACTTGAGAGTACTTTGGATGCCTTCAGATCATTCTCAGAGGGGCCATAAAGGTCCTCATAGTAGAATTTGGCCACCTCAGCCATACGAGCTGCATCCTTCACCTCAACTCCCCCATCATGAAGTGACAAGATCCTTGCTAAAGATCTGAATGCTTCTACTGCCTTGCGGAGTAGGGCCACATTGCTGTTAGAATCCTCATCACATCTAGACTTCCTTTGTTTGAGGCGGTCCACCATGAAGGCTCCCATCGATTTTGCATACAATTCAGCCTTGGCCATATAGGCAGATGCCCCCATGACCATGGCCTGCTTGCAGGTACTCTCAAAGCTTCTCTCCAAGGTTTCATACCTCGAACGTATGGCCCCTAGCTGTCTCCCAAAGACTTCACAAGCCATCTTGAGATCATCCTTCATCTGCAACCATTTTACTGGTGTATCTGGCTTCTCCACCACCTCACCTTCTTCCTCATGATATCCTGAAGTGGACTCCACTTCAGGAGTTCAGGTTCAGTCTCCAGATCTCTTTCCCTGCAGAAGCAACCTAATGGTCACTGATCTGCAGTTCCAGGTTTCTGTGGTCTGAAGCACCTGGATCATGATTCCAAAGGATCAACTTGCAGTGACTCAGGAGAGGCTGGGGCACTGACACAAGGTCAATGCGGGAGAAATGATCTCCCTGGATGTGAGTCCACCCAGTCTCTCCCTCCTCGCCATGGCCAGCTTTCCACACATCCAGTAGGCCAAGGTCAATCATCAAACTGTCCAACTCGTGGGCTCCAGGATCAGAACACCAGTTGCCTGAAGCCCCAACCCTGTCATCCCTAAAGCAGACACAGTTAATGTCTCCCCCCAGCACTACTGACCCCCCAATGCCTTCCTCCTGAATCCTTAGGCCAACCTTCTAGAAGAAGGCCTTCCGTTCAGATCTAGAATTGGGCACGTATATGCTAATAAACCAAATTGATTCCTCTCCAAACTTTGACATTACTGCCACTGCTCTTCCAGGAACCAATACCATTTTATCCAACACCTTAACCTTGTCCACCCACTAGACCAAGATACCCCCCTTGGCTTTTCCCCTCCCTCTATTCCTCCCCTAAGTGTGAGTCTGAGTTTGGTTGATCTACCAAATGAGAGTAAAACTTTTGTTTCCAAGGGAACTGGAAAGCCCAGTCCTCTTCCACCCCAGGTTTGGACTTAGTCTTGGTGAGGAAGCCAATATCTATCCCATGTTATAGCAATCAGAGTTTCACCCACTGCCGCTGCTTGAGTCTACTCAGATCCCGCGCATTAGCAAATTCAACCCTGATCGCCATAGGTTTGAAACCAAAGAGGCCTCAGTGTCAGGATCTGGGGGATCCCCATCCTCTTCCACCTCAGCTGGTTTAGCAGGACCATGTTTCTTCCTCCCCTTTTCAGTACTAGACTGAGCTGGGGGTGGAGGCTGCTTGGTCACAGCAGCCTCAATCTTGCCATTGCCAGGGTCCTCAATAGACCCCTCCACTTCAGTTTGAAGTATTGGGTTAGAAGGCATTGACCCACTATTGCTAGCAGGCAACACCTCCCTCACCTCCGCCTCTTCCCCTATGGGCCTCATGCGCTCTGTCACACCCTCATCCCTTATGGTCGCCCACCTCTTACATGATTGAGTAATGGGAAGAATACCATCCATTTGGGAGGCGACCGCCTCCATAATGTCCTTTGCGGACTGTGCAAAAGTGCCACTCAGCTCGATTTGGAGTATAGCTGCTTCCCTCACCTTCTGGGAATGCTTTGACTCCTTATTGACCTTCCTCGCACTCCTCAGCACTCCAGTCACCACCTCCAAAGTGATGCCAGCTGCAGCCTCCTCCCTTACTTTGGCTGACATCTCAGTCAGCTTCTTCAACGCCTTCTGGAGAGACAACTTATCCTTCTCAGAGGGCGCCATCACTGGCGCCCCTGCGCTAGGCCTGCTAGGCTTGGCCATTGTTGCAGGAGGTTGGACCTGAGGACATTTGGCTCTGACGTGCTCCTTTGCACCACACAAGAAGCATCTGTCCAGTGGTACTACAAAGACACTCCAGGTCCCCACAGTGACTGAAAGAGGTAACTCTTGTATGATTTTAAAAGTTCAACCTTCAAAACCCAGTCTTAAGATCCTACAGTGAACTTTTTTAAGCTACCGTCCTTCTGCTTCAAGTTCTTTACCAGCTTGTTCTCATTAAAGGAGATCACTCTGCCAAAGCCTTTCAGCTGAGACATCATGGCCCCTCTAGTGATCGCAGGTGGTACATCCCTCATAATGAATCTTCCAATCTCAGTGCTGATGTCAAGACATACAGCCTCCTCGTTCTTTGTGCTCAAACTGGCAGCCAAAATATGTTCCCTTTGAAGCTTAGACTGGAAGGTTTTAAGTTTCAACCCAGGAGCCAGATGTGAAATATGAAGCTGGGCGAACCCATAAACCTCAATCACCCTGACCATGAGCATTTCCTTAGACCATCCAGTCTTCACTTCCACAGCGTGAACCCTCTTGAGGCTCTCCACCATGCTCGCCATCAGATCTTTGGATGGGCCAGAGTTCCCTGATTCAAAAAGCTTGGTTCTGACACCAAATTCATAAGCAGCCGCCGCAGCAAAGGAGACCAAAGCCCCCAGTGCAGCAGAGGCCACCCCCACTGTGATTTGTTAATGGAGTTGGTCTCTCAGGTTTGGTTTTGTGATGAAGTTTGCTCTCCGGGCCCTTTTTGTGTGGGAACCATTGCAGCCCTTTCAGGTTGATCCATCATTTTGGTACGTGAGTGCTCTCACCTTTTGCTGCACCAGCGTAAGCCTATGTAAGCTATTGGCCGCTATCCAGGTTTTAGGCCAGCCTAGAAAACCGCGGTGATTATTGTAGACAGGTGAGCCAAAGCTCAGCCAATCATGATTGCCCCACCCTTGTCACTGAGACCTTCTTTTGCAGTGCCCCGCCTCATAGGAAAGTAGTGTGACAGATGATACGCCTGACTCTTGCCTCCCCCTTCCTGCTTATATTCCCCCCCAAAGGAGAGTGGAAGCACCCGCAAGAACAAGTTGGGTTACGTTCATTAGCTTCCATCCCACTCCCCATCCAGGCCACTACTGGACCTTTTCAGGGCGCCTCTCTGGGTTCTGGTGTTAGCTACTCACCCGTGTTTCCACAAGATTTCCTCAGTTATGCCACGTGAAGGCCCCAGCTTACCCTACCTAGCTCCCAATAATAGGATCTTGAAAGAAGGAATACTTTTATCTGTTAAAGTATCCCATTTCCTCTTTTCCTTAGCAATATTCTACTTCTGGAAGAAACACATAAAACCCCTTGACTCATTTGATGCAGAAGAAGGCATAACATTTTATGCTATCAAGGATGTAAAAAATAAACCAGGAGAACAAAGAGTGAATTCTACCAGCATAACCATGAGTATACCCCTGTACTTTAACATATCACAAGTTTAGATGAAGTAAGTATATTTGAGCCACAAGTTTTACCATGAGTCCTCAACTCAGTTTTTCATCGGGCTATTTAGATTCAGCTTGAAAGCCTGAGCAATTATGATATATCAGTCAATAAACATCAAAAGATTGGTAAAGGTCAATTAACTTTTTTAGCACTAGGTAGTCCCAACATAAAGGACAATTAATTTCTATAGATGAAATTGACAAAAAACATTCTATTGGTATTCACCATGATTTGCCTAAACTGACAATAAATTAAATTTAATTATTCCTCAAGTTTAAATATCAAACAAGTTAAATCAGAAGGAACTTGAGAAAGTGCAACAACTACTGAAGGCTATCAAGATATTTTCTCTTTTTTATTTGTCTGCTATGGTCACATGAAAGACTGGAAATATAATATAAATGTAAGAGAAATAAACCCCAATACAATCAAAGCCATTTAGTAATAAAAAGTTAGAGGGGCAATACATGAAGACTGAGCTTAAACTATTGGATGACGGCCTACTTGTGCTATCCCAGATTCCATGGTCATCCTCACTGTTACTTATAAAAAAGAAAAATGATGTTCAAAGAATAGTGATGGATCAGGGGAAGCTAAATAGCCTCACAAAGAAAGACAGCTATCCAATTATACAAATTGATAATGCTCTGGCTTGACTCTCCATCTCTAATTACTTCTCCACAATGTACCTTACCAACAGCTATTTGCAGATGGATATATCACCGGAGGACTAAGAAAAATACGCGTTTATTTGCAAGGAAATTTTTTATCCTACTCAGCTCCCTCAGACACTATGAAAGGCTCTGCCTCATTTCAACAGGCAATGGATCACATCAAACAAGTTCTCGAATTAAGCTGCATTACTTTCTACCTATATGACATAATGGTGTTCTCAAAAACCCTTTACAATCATCTGTACCACCTCAAGTAATTCCTTCAATGAAGACAAGAGATGCATATTAAACTAAAGGCTGCGGAGTGTACCTTCTTCTAACATGTAAGAATTTTTAGCACATGCCATATCATGGGAAGGAACTCAACTTTTTATGTAAGGAAAAAGAGAAATAAGATTCCTGAGCAAAAGAGACTCATATATATACAGGTAATTTAGAAAAGGTGATAATTTACCATCAATTTATCCCTAATTTCTCTCGACATTCTTAACTGATTGTCCATTTTCTTGCCAAAAGCACCCCTCTTGTGTGGGGTTTAGAGAAAAGAACTTCATTTGAGATCATTAATGATTTGTTAAAAAGCAATTCTAAACCATTCAAACTATAGGAACCATTAGTCATATTTACAGATGCCTCTAACATAACCATAGGAGCCGTTATCTTACAACTGAATGATGAAGGCATTGAGCAGTATCTTATTACAGTAAAACGCTTCTTAAAGCTGAGTTAAATTACAGTGTCACATATAAAGAGTGCCTAACTGTTCTCCTTCCGCGGTGAAATATATCTAGCCCTTCTTCTATGGTACAAACATTACAGTAGCTACAGACGATGCTTCTTTCAAGTGGGTGCAAAACATGAAAGTTTTGACAGGAAGATTAGCCCTTTGTCTCTCAAACTTAAACATTATAACATGAACATTATCCAATGAAATGGGATAATATATACCTTAGATGGAATAACCAGATCCCCCTACTACATTTAAACAATATTAATCTGAACAATCACATGATCTACTTATAAAGCCAAACTCTGGGGGGATGAAGATGAACCCATAAAAAAGATGTTGAAATAACATGCGCAAAATAATACAGTTTTCAACAGATTATTAAACAAGAAATTCTAAACTGAATGGTTACCTTACTTGCGATCTTCAGAATTGATACTAGTGATAATGGAAGCCCATAATACCTTAGGACATGGAGGATCCAGAAAACTTATGAATGGGTTAAGGATCTATACTATTAGAAAGAAATACTGGACTCTGTAGTGGAGGTCTTAGACGCTTGCATGCTTTGAAAAAACAGATGCTGCATACGGTTAAGTACAGGTGTCAGACAATGACCCCTCAGCATCTATTTCATAACATCATTTAGATGTTATAGGTCCAATAACTGATTCCACAGGAGAAATATAAATGCATCTTGTAGGGATCAATCACTATACAAAGTGGGTCAAAGAAATTACCATTCCTGCACAGAACGCCAAGTCTACCACACACTTTTTATACCAAAATATACTTAGTAGGCATAGTTGCTCTCTAATACTGCTATGAAATAACATGAAAAAACTGACCTCAAGAGTTGTGAAAATCTTAGCTAAAAGCATTGGAACTCAACAAATATTCTCAGCGCTCACAACTTATCAACTAATGGGTATATAAGAAGCAAATGGAACGTTGATTTCAATATTATGCAAGATGGTACTAACAATTCATTACACTGGGACCAATATCTCCCAAATGTATTGATTGTTAAAAAGATAAATTTCTATTGTATCATCAAATGTCACCTTTTAAGGCCTTATATGGAAGAGAACCTGGCATCTTGGTTTTATTTTCCTACAAAGTTATCAGTGATAATACCAAAGAGCCTGAAAAAGTGGTAATAAGATTACTCAGAAAACTATACAACTCCATCCAGAGGCAATGACAAAATGTAGCAAAAACGGTTACAAGAGAAGGGCAAGCAGAAGATGCATCCTTTTAATCTTTGACCACTTTTTTAATTTCATATCTAGTCTTTTACTATAACATTCAAATAGCGCCCTGAGGAGAAAATTAGATTTCATCTGTGATGGGCCATATTTTTTAACCTATAAACGTGTGGATGGATACTCAATCAAGCCTTTGGAAACTGGAGTAACTATCAATTGCATACATAGCCAATTCCTATGTTGGTACTCCTCTGCCAATATTCTTGAAGGGGGTCTCCAGATATCATAATATCATAAATGATGAAAAGAATATCAATCATTTGAGTCCCATGAGAGAATTAATGCCTAAACCTGAGAAGGAGAGTAAAAAAATCCCATCAATTAAATATACAGAAACTTAATAGTTGGTAAGGCTCAATACCATACTAGAAAACCACTTCAAACTAATTTGAGCTTAAAATACCCAATATGATATCCTGCTTAGTTAAAATGAATTATTATCAATTTGTGAGGTGATTGTTACATTATGTGGCGCATGAGGCAGTAAATTAAAATGTGCCCTCAAAAGGTAAAAATCAATAATCTGACCAACAATTGATCTAAGTGATATAAGTCATATCCAATTTAATATATCTAACATACCTTTTCTCCCTATAAAAAATAAGCTATAAAAGCATTGTACAATCTGGATGCATTACCTGACCTTGAGTCTCCCATATGGCTTCATCCCCACATAGTTCCAGAAATCTTTTTTAGTTTACATTTTTATGTGTAACACATAAACACTCCTATTATATAATAAAACTAAAGTTATGCATTATTTATATATATCTTTTTGGTAATTCATCAAAATAAGTTCTTGCACCAATCTTACCATAGGATGGATACTCTAGCTGATGGGACCTAAGGTTTGACTTAGCACCCTTTAAAAAATCAATATACTTGTTGTGGTTACTAGACTTCTTAAAGTATTGACTGCCATGCTCCTTTAGAAAAGACATATCAAGACACAAAAATGGAAGCCCAAAACTTATCCTTTTGTGAGTACATTTTATTTAATGCCTCATGTGCCACCTAGTATAATGGTCACCTGACAAACTGATGATACTTAATTTTAATTTACAGGATCTCATCAAAAGATATTTTGGGATTAAATCAGTTTAATGGATTTTTCCTAGCATTTAATTGAACCTTACCAACTGTCAATTTTCCATATAATTAATTGATGGTATTTCTTTACCCCCTTTTTGGGTCTATTCATCAATTCTCCTATGGTAGTCAGCTGGGCAATATTCTTCCTATCATGACCAATAACCTGATATTTGAAAGGGTCAAAGATGTTGCCATCACATCGATGAATCCCCCCCTTGGGTTGGGACCATCTAGTACTAAAAAAAGATGTTGCCATCAATTAAAAATTTCAAAAGACACAGCAACTTTCTTGTGTCAGTAAATCACATGTCATATTTTCCACAGGTTCTGCTCTGTGACTTTAAAAAGAATTTTGCATCATGCGCTTTCAAGATTCTGCCACCAATGTGGGAACTCAACAATATATTTCACCATTAAATAATCTATTAATGATACTATTGATTGTGAAAAGGGTAATAAAATTATCATATCATTCAAGAAGGCAAATTCAGATCCTTGTACACAAATACTAATATCTTCCAAGTGCTCTCATAAACTATAAGATTATTTAAAATTAGTTACTAAGATGGAACAAGTCAAATCCTTGTAAACATGAGAGTTTTGAGTCCCTGCTTTAATTTTTAAAGTTGTTATTAGTAACTTTACAAAAGAACCTGATAAATTGAAGTGAACGTCCAAGCACATTATCCAGGTGCTAAAAGGTCTTGACTAACTTGACCAATACTGTCATAAAGAAAATTCAAGCTGCTAATGAGATGTGAAAGCCATTTATAATCATTCAGATTTCAGTCTTGGTGCTCTGATATTCTTAATTGTATTGCAACACAGTGCTAAGCTAAAAACAATCTGAGAAGGAGATGAATTGTCACCTACAAGTTTAAAACAAAAATCATATAAAGCCTTGGCCCCCAGGCATTACCACCAATTACTACATGGTAGATTCACAAAGAGGTAAACTTCTACTATTATTCTTAAAGGTAGTAATATTGTAAATATGAATCTGATCCACTAAAATTAATGCTAGATGGCAGAGTAACTCAAAGAGTTTATTACTAATATTTGTTTAAAAGAATCATTATCAAATTTTCTTAATAATCAGTCAATATAAAATTTATTTTACTATATGTTATGTGCCCTAAGGATAGACTTAAAGGTTTGCAAAGAAATTTATTATATTGTAAAACATATGTTTTGCCAAAAAACTTGATTGTATAAACATTAAAAGAGGTATTTATAATGTGAAAAACAGGTATTTTGTTTTTTTTGTGTTTTTCAATACCAGTTTGGATCAAATTTTATTAAGCGATGTAACTGAAATTTAATGATAAATAAAATTAAAATTTGTCGAATTGTACTTTTTGAGACTGTTGGGAAAAATACAAACAACTAACCTAGAAGTGTTCAGGCTCTTTGAAGTACTCGTCTGAACAAACCTAAAGGTTAAATTATAAACTAAGTATAGCAATGCTATCAAAACAATAATAGTTAAGAAAATGATACTTTTTATAAGATGTATCTGTATTAATTAAAGTACTAGGAAAGCTTTGGGGATAATATAAAATAATTAAAGTAAGCCAGAGGTTGGTGAGCTTGATGACAAGGAGTTTTGGGAGTAAGAAGAGCACTAAATCTCATGATCTAATGGAACACTATGGTGATGATTAATACTCCCTCACTCATCATTTTACAGGATTGCTCAATTATTTATAATTCAGATATATTACTATTTTTTGAACTTTATAAAATATTATTTGGTACACTGCATATAAATAGTTTTGAGGGATATTAGAGGAGCTTGGCATATTGAATATATAAATAGGAAACCCAAGGTTAAGGCTTCACCAATAATAGAGCAACCCCCAACACTACTCATGAGTTTTATTGCTTAACAGTCCAGATTCCTGTGCTAGTAGCAAATTGATGCATGGTCAATACAAATGTAAATTAACGCTGACGACCTGTGCTTCCCACTGAGATTTTTTATTTATTCAAAAAATTTCCTTTAGAAACATATTCTGTTTTCACTATCTTACTTATGTAATTTCCACATATATGAAAAGCATATATAGAAAACAAATTATCTAATAATGTATATATTATTTGATAAGATTCTTTATTGCCTAAGTGCATTTAAAAATTTATTCTGCACCATCTTATATGATCTCAATAACAAGTTTGAAACATCCAAAGCTTAATAAGCACTAAGTTCTTTGTCTATCTCTTCCATCATAGCTGAAAGCTCTACGTGTCTGATTCAAATTGGTTAACTTTTATCAAATATTCATGGCTATCACAAGCTATTATACACCTGCAGTTATATATACTGTGGAATTTCTGAGGATCAGCATCAGCATGCAACTATAAAATGAAAATCCTGCAAAGTGATAAGATATATGTTTCTCATTCAAGTTCATTTAGATTAACAAAAAAACTTTGCCTACGCATATTAACAAAGCTAAAGTAAGAAGACTTTAAAATTTGAAGTTAGCCACATGCTGAAACTTAAAATAGCAACTTCCCTTTTCTTTTTCTAAATAAACTGTTCTCAAATAAAAAATTGTCTAAAATAACTTTACTGCAATATTTTTACTTAATCTATAAAACTTATGAAATGTATGTAATTCTTAATTTGATAGGTGTAGTATTTATAATTTAACAAGCTAGAATGATGTAAACAGTTGGTAATGCTATAGTTATTGGAAAATAGGTACAAGTATAGTTCTAATTTGAATTGTTATCTAGTTTATGCTCAAATAAGATTTCTTCTGTCTTTAATTTGTAGTTATGGAGATTTAGGTTGCACAATAAATTTATATCTAGTGTTATCTAAAGTTATAAGCTCTAAGTTAAGTTATGATAATTCTAAATAATGGCAACTAACTTAGAATTTATTATAGAATGTATAATTGTAGGTTTAAATATTGTATTAGGTCATAAAATCTCAGTCTTTAAAACTATATATAATCTGATTAAAGTGCAATATTAGAGTCTATGCTTCTAATTATCTCAATCACAACATATAAATCTAGCCACATGCAAAAAGATAAAAAAATGTCAGTTAATTTTACTGTTTTTATTAAGCTACAGATATAATCTTATCTCTAATACAGAGAATGTAAACTTTCATGTAATAATCTCATAATGAGGATATATTAAAAGTATGCAACACAGTCAACGATATAAAGCCATCAAGTATTGTATAGTCAATAAGTTTACAATTAATTTAGCTATAGAAATAAACTACAATCAGACACTTAATTTTTAAAGACCTAAATTATATGTAATTATCTAAAAAGGCTCTTCAAAAATCATTATGGCAACGAAGCCACTTTTTCACGGTAATTTATATTGAAAGCTTTTTAATGATTTATTAAAGTTGGGTATAAATATAATACTTTGTTTTTACTCCAACCAATGTGATATTTCTAAAGCAATGATCTAGTGTGATCAAGATTAACTAACAAAATAATAAATTAGTATCTAATTAATTATTTCAGAACTAAGCGTGTTATTTGAAATGTTAATTAAAAGCTTTATGCCTGGGACTTGATTTATTTATTAAGAGAGGAGAGTGAGCAAAAAATTCGTTTATACTTTCAACTATTTCTTAACATATCTTTCTTAAAAGGTATAATGTTTTATTTCCTTTCATCCGATCTTTTTTATTTAAATTTTAACAAGTTTGTATAAGAAATTCATATCCCAAGACATCCGGTACCGGTACTAAATGTACCCATGCTGCGATAATTAAGACCACAAGGTAAAATAAACCATAAGAGATTTATATGTAAAAATTATCAGCAGCTTTAATCATATTCACAAAAATGGTTTATTTTAAAACGAATTGTAATTCAAAATAGCTACAAATTGCAAATAGCTTATCCGCTGTCCTACTGGCAATTTAGTTACGTACTTTAAACTTTAGCCTACGATCTGATCTTAAACGCTAAGTAGCCATACCTAAACTGTTTTATTTCCAAAACTTTAAAAACAAGAGCACAAGCTTCATACCACAATTTTCTCTTCTCAGATCTAATATTATATGAATTATAAAGGTCCGCTTGAGGCGACAGCAACTTCAAATTGCTAGGTATATGTAGCTTTTCGCAATCTGTTTAGTTTGAAAAGGCAAGTAGAAGAAAGGCTACAAGTACAATATAGCTCCTCATATACGCTTAAATTTAAGTTTAAAAATGGTTTCCAAGCACTCTAATTAATCGCCACAGTTGAAAGTAAAATATAAGTTTCCAAAAACCGCCGTAGTGTAAATGTACATCAAAAATTCGTTTGAAGAAAGAACCCACTTTGATTCAAAAACCTCTTCAATACGCAGTAAATTCGACGCTGCTAAAATAACTCATTCGCTCACTCAAGATGCTTTTTGATTCTTATGATAATAAACACAAATTCAAGCGCGATTTGAAGCTTTGTTAATTTAAAATTTTCACCCCCGAAGATTATGGGATATAAGCTGATAAGGTTAAAAAACGCAAACAAGTTTTGTTACCTCAACCCAATAACCGTCTGGATCTGAAACAAAGGCTATGGTTTTCATTTTTCCCTCATCAAGTCTCTTCACAAACTTGACGCCGAGATCATCCATGCGCTTACATGCCTTTTCGATATCCCCAACAGAAAAGCAAATGTGACCAAAACTAAAGTCGATTATAAACTACTGAAAATTATTACCCGCGTGGCTCTTGATTTCCATTGTGATAGCCTTGAAAATTTGCGTCGTTCTCAGTCCCCCAGTTACTAAAAAATTAATTTCATTTCTCTAAAGCTCCGTTACTGTGTAAGCTCCAAAATTCCAGGTCGGGAAGCAACAAATGAGTGCAGTTCTTTCTCATCAGTCGGAATGACTTCATTCTCATCTACATGCCCGAGAAAATATAAGGTAAACTTTCCAGAGCTCTGTTCACTAGTACGCAACAATCTTTACTCGGAGTAAATAAGCATTTTAATAAGCATACTTCATTCCCATAATCCTGGTATAAAAATCAAGAGATATTTTGGGATCTTTGACACGAAGCATTGTGTGGTTCTATTTAGAATTTTAAAAATCATCACAGAGGTCAAGGCTTACAAAGACATATTTGGAGGTATCGGAGTTAGAGGTAGACATTCTTTGCTTGGAAATATTGAAAAGATTTTGATATAATACAGGTAAAAAGCTCTTCGGTGGAGTGGTTCTTATACGCCTGAATAGTAATGGCGTCAGCATGCTATTTTACTAGAAGCTAAACGTTTCATGTAATGTTTCATGAGGTGTCAATGGTCTAATTGGAGCAAAGTTGTCTAAAAATGACGAAAGTTTCAGTTTAAATTTTTAATCGAATTTCATAATTGCGCTTAAAGTATCGACAACTATTACATCCTTTGTAGTCATGACTCAATCTTACCAAATATCCGTATCAGTCAAGCTTAAGTTGTATAGCCTTATAACAAAAGCTTAATTGGCCTGGCAGCTCGGAAATATTTACGCCCAGCGGGAATTTTCAACCGAGTCAGAATAGCAGTACAAACCAAACTCATTGAGACTTCAAAAATCTAAGAACTAGTTATAGTGCGATTATATAGATATACAAATGAAAATCCTATATATACTTCGATGGTATTTGCTATATTGTTACAGCTGAGCAGTTTGATATTCAGCTGATTTGATATTTTAAACGGTTTTGTTAAGTGGTTAGTGGTCATTTTGGGTATTTAACAAGTTTATCTAAATCAAAACTTTGAATCAAACGTCCAGTTGATTTTAAAAATACCTCCTCTAGCATAATCGGCTCTTTTTTTCTCTCTCGTATACATCACTTTTTAAATCAAAAAGTGAACTGAACAAGAATTGAGAGAGCAACCAACTGCCAGTGCGCACTGCAATTATAGAGCAGTGAACAATAGCCAACCACCCAAGCATAGGGAAGTCAATCTGCCTGTCTGTGCACAGCACATAGAAATGGATGGCTTGCCTGCACCAATATCAATTAACAATAATAATATGAAGGACACTATGATGGATGTACCATCTAATGAACTTCCCACTGGCCCAAGCCCCCCTACAACTAGAAATGGGGAAGGACAATACAACACATGTATATCAAGTAACAATCTGGTGACACAAACAATGATGAAATGCATGAGCACATTGATGGGACATGGGGCCCTTGTGACTATTGCGGATAATGGGGTCAACTCCCTAGGATCAGTGACCAACAACAGCCAGATGACAAGAGAAACCTTCCGGGAGTGAGGCCCAACTCTGAGAACAGCAGAGTTGGGAATATTCCCTATTGAACCTCAATCAGTAGAGGGGATTGGGGCCTTGCAGGGGGAGAAATTTTTTGTAGAAAAAATAAAAAACTTGGACAAAGTATTGGTAGGATCCAAAACTGAATCAGATTTGATAGACAAAAATCAGCAGCTCAAACCAACTGAGAAAAGCTATAAAAAGTTTTCTACTAATATGGAGAAACTTACCAAATTCACTTGGGGTATTTGAGTGAAGAAGAAGTCAGGCTCCAATTCTGAAAAGGCCCAGTTGGGAGGCAAATGGTCCCTGACCAAAATCAATCCGGTGACATGAGAAAATCATTGGGTGTGATCCCCAATAAACTATCAGGTTCAATTCCCAACGAAGTCATGTCAACAGGGGGCTCTAGCTCAACAATGAATTGACAGCTGATCCTGAATAGCCAATCACTGACCTAATATGATCCATCAGAGACCAACCCCAATGGGGGTGAAACTATATGGGGACTGAATCTGAGGGATTGGACACCCA